>PVKV010005702.1:94446-112715 GCA_004027835.1 Alouatta palliata | reverse complement strand
CACAAGGGGAAGCCTATCAGACTCACAGCAGATCTCTCAGCAGAAACCCTACAAGCCAGAAGAGAGTGGGGGCCAATATTCAACATCCTTAAAGAAAAGAACTTTCAACCCAGAATTTCACATCCAGCCAAACTAAGTTTCATAAGTGAAGGAAAAATAAAATTTTTTACGAACAAGCAAGTACTCAGAGATTTCATTACCACCAGGCCTGCTTTACAAGAGCTTCTGAAAGAGGCCCTATATACAGAAAGGAACAACCAGTATCAGCCACTTCAAAAAACCCATCGGTAAGCTGCATCCAGATCCATCTTACATGCAAGGATATACAGAGACTCAAAACAAAGGGATGGAGGAAGATTTGCCAACCAATTGGAGAGCAAAAAAAAAAAGCAGGAATTGCAATTCTCATCTCTGATAAAATAGACTTTAAAGTAATAGAAACCGAAAGAGATAAGAAGGACATTGTATAATGGTAGAGGGATCAATGTAACGGGAAGAGCTAATGACCCTAAGTCTATGCGCACCTAATATAGGAGCACCCAGATACATAGGGCAACTTCTTGGTGACTTACAAAGAGACTTGGACTCCCACACAATAATAGTGGGAGACTTTAACACTACATTATCAATATTGGACAGATTAATGAGACAGAAGGTTAAGAAGGATACCCAGGACTTGAACTTAGACCTTGAACAAGTAAACTTAATAAACATTTACAGAACTCTCTACTCCAAATCCACAAAACATACATTTTTTTTTTCAGTAACACATCACATTTATTCTAAAAGTGACCACATGGTTGGGAGTAAATCACTCCCCAGCGATTGCATAGCATTTCATAGGTTTAAATGGAATACTGGTTGGCTGTTTGTTTATTATTTTCCTCCCTTATTCCTTCCTGTCTCCATTGTATAACACAATTATTAGTATAAAAGAGCTTTTAATATCCACTTGTAGACTGCATTCTAGCCTGGGCAATAGAGCAAGATTCCCATTCTCTCTCCCTTTTTTTCTTCTTCTTTTTCTCTTTATTTCATTCTTTTTTTCTTCCTTCTTTCTCTTTTTCTCTCTTTTTTCTTTTCTTTCAAAAAAAGAAAAAAAAATTTCTTACTCTTTGTAAGCTATGCAAGAACATAGAAACGCCCTCAGTTTTACAAACCCAGTATATCATCTTGTGTCCAAATCCTGATGAAGATAGAATAAAGAAATTATTCAAGTCTCACTTTGAAACATTGCTGAAAATCCATATTACAGGCAAATAAAATCCAGTAGTAAATTAAAATAATAAAGTATTATTTCAGAATGAAAGGGTGGATTCTTAGCTGGAAAACATTAATATGTCTATCATTCATTGAAGACACGCAGACTGTCTGCCCTTAATATCGCTGTGTTCTCTTTAGAGTAAAATTCAACTCACCGTCTATTATACCCATCTGCATTTCCTCAACTATAATTCTGTCCCTAACTCCATCGGATTCTTGCCATCAGTATCTCAGTGAAACCTGTCCTCCACTGTGCAAGAACCAGGGGTCAACTTTCAGTAGTCGCACTCAATTTCTCATCAGTATTGACCTCGGTGAATATTAACATTTCATCCATCCTTTTTAAAAATTTATTATTTATTTATTTATTTATTTATTTATTTTGGAGACAGGGTTGTTGCTCTATCACTCAGGCTGGAGTGTGGTGGCAGGAACACAGCTCACTGTAGCTTCAACCTCCCGGGCTCAAGCGATCCTCTCACCTTAGCCTCCCGTGTAGCTGGAACTATGGATCCACACCACCATACCCAACTAATTTTTTAAATTTTTTTGGTAGAGATGGGTTCTCACTTTGTTGCCCAAGCTGGTCTCAAACTCCTGGGCTCAAGCAATCCTTCTGCCTCAGTCTCCCAAAGTGCTGGGATTGCAGGCATGAGCCTTCATGCCTGGCCATTTCATACTTCTTGAATTTCTTTTCTATATGTTGCTTCTAGGATACCATACTGTCTTGGTACTTCCTCCTGCCCTTCCAGTTATTCATTTGCTTATTCCTCTTTCTCATTTAAGTGCTGGTACCCCAGGCTCATGCCAGAGACCTCTTCTCTATCTATACACTTGCTATATGATATTAGCCAGTGCTATGGCTTTATATACCATTGCCCTGCTATCTATTTCCACATATATATCGCTAACTTGCGAGCTCCAGTTTCTCTATGCTACCATCCGCTTAACATCTGTTTAGATGTCTGGTAGTCAAAATAACTTCACAGGTCCAAAGTACAGCTCCTTATTCTTCTGTCCCTTGCCTGTCCTCTGCAAAGGTTTACCGACTCGGTCATTGGCACCATCAATCTGCTTCAGCCAGACCTTCACACCGCCGCCCTTCATGCCCCGTGCACCACCTGTCAGCACACCTTGCCAGTTCTATTTTCCGAATTAATCCCCAAATTTGGCACTTCACTTCTCACCATGTTGACAACAATCACCCTCATAGAGAGATGTTTTAATCTGCGGGCTGGGAGCATGTGAACTCCTCAGAATGTGCATAAGAACCTGCGTATTATTTCATAGTTGCCTCTACTTCCTTCTACTCCTTCACTAGAATTAAACACCTTCAAACAAATGGCATAGCTGCAGAGTCACCCCCCAACCAAAGGCATTGTGTTCAGAAAGATTATTTCATTCTGATGTGTTTCCATTTGTTTAGAACCAATCTCCAACCTGAGTGATTGTCTCTCCTGACCCTTTGCCTAAAACTTTGGCCACAATACCGCACATGTCACCATCACAGGCTGTATCTCTTCTGTTTTCTGAATCTCCCCTTCCACCAGTGAGAAACGTGCTTCTGTAATGTTAGTGGATATTCCCGTCCCTCCTCTATCCCTCCATAGCTCTCTCCCCAACTTGATTACAAGGATCTGTGAAAAAGGGACTTAGTAAGATTGAGGGGTGTGTGTGTGTGTGTGTGTGTGTGTGTTCGAGAGAGAGAGGGAACCAAGCATATTTCAAGATAAGAGCAGGCACCCTGAAATAAAGCATATTTGTTCAGAAAGAAACCACTTCTTGATCCGCTACTTGGAGTAAACACTGAGACACTAAAGTCCTGAGTGTGCAGGAGTTGAAGACACAGAAAGCTAAAATGCTTAGTCTTAGAAAAGAACAGAGCATATGGAGCTTATGCTGTGTTGAGAAGAGAGGGGAGGAGGAGGGGTTGCTGAGAAGTATGACTGACTAGCAGGTGGACCTTTTAAGGTCAGGGATCTAGATCCAATTTGAATATGATTACAACTGTATTCATGTTAACAACCTCACTCCTTCTTTCCAAACTCTAAGTATAGTTGACTACACACATCAACACAGTGCAATTGAGCATGATGGGTGTGCACGTGGCAACTGAGAGAAGAGACCGAGTTCCCCATATGGACCAGCACAAGAAAAAATAGGGCAGGCAGTGGCACAAACCAAACTAAGCTAAAACAAGAGCCTAGAGTCAAGGATGAGAATGAAAATATGGGTCTCCTCACCCACCTCATCATTGGAAATGTCCAGAATTTTACGTACCGAGCTTTCAGAGTATGCAGAACAGAGTTGGTGCCCACATTTTATGGGTCATAGGGACAGGGAGACCCCATTTGCTAGGTGGACTATTCATACTTATCACCCTCCAGTAATCGCTCAAAAATTTACAAGTAAACACAGTGGCTAAAGTTCCGTGGTGATGTTATTAAATAGGAAGGATGGAGGAGGTAACACTAGACCCTCTTACCTGATAAGAAGATCTTGGTAGCTTTGATGGTTCAGTAAAAGATATTTGCTAACTCAAAGACATGGCCTTAATAAGTGCTGGTAAATGTTCAAAGTAAAAAAAGAAAATATACAAACAGAACTAATCTGTGGTTTATCAAAGGTGTAAACAGATGCTAAGTAAATGTGCTTAAAGGCAGATTCGCTTGCTTATAGCTTTCCCACGGTCATGCACATATTGCCACGAAAGCTTAGCCCACAAACACATACAAAGGCACATCTCCTGCCACTTGTATGCTTTATCCCATTACCATCCAGCCTGGCTCTATTCTTTAACAGTCAAAGACTGTCAGGAGTCACCAAACTGATTCCTAAATTTCCATCCCTGGCCCAGAATAGTCCATAAGGGAGGTGCTCCTCATTCATCATCAAGTGATCAAAACAATTTTTAAAAGAAGATCAAATGGCAAAAGTCTAATTTTATTCAACTAAGGGAATTGAGAGACCACATATCACAGGGGTCAAGAATACAGTGGGCTCGGGAGCCAGGTGACCTGCACACCCAAATCTCAGCTCCACCACTTCTTGGGCACGTGATCTTGCTGAAGTTGCATAACTCCTCTCAGCCTCAGTTTACTCATCTGTAAAATGCAGATTATCATAGGGATATTACCACATATTTTGTTTTGAGGATTAAATAAAGTCAATATCAGCAAAGCAAAGTACTTAGAACAGTGCCTGGCACATCATAAGTGCTACCTAAATGTTTCTTAAACAAATAAAATTTCGTTCCATCTTAGATGATGTTCCAACTGTTTTTCTGGTGTTTTTAATCCTTCATGAAATGCTTATTTTAGTGAATTACATGTGTTTTTGTTGATTCGGTTTTGATATTCTTATTTCACAGAATAAGTTGGTGCCAAACTATATGGTGGCCTTGTGCTCTCCACATTTAGTTTTTCAATTCTTGCTGAAGTCTCCAAGTTTGAGAAATACTACTTAGTTCCTATATTTTATAAACAGAGAAACCGATGTCCATAGAAATTAGACACCTTACCGTGATCTAACGACCACACAGAAGCTGGTTCCCACCTGCCAGGATGTCTTCTCTTTCTGGTACTTTTCCATTCATTCAGCATCTTCCAACTCCACTTGCCTTGTTTCTTTTCCTCAGCTACTCCAAGCTCATCACCAATTTGGATCCTCCTTTCTATTTAGGAGAGTTAGCCACTACCCATATATCTTTCTGCTAACACACAGCCAGTTTTCGTGTTGAGTTTCTCATGAGAAAATCTGTTTTTCAGTGAATGGTTGTTTTGTTTTTGGAGGGGTTTTTTGAGATGGAATCTTGCTCTGACACCCAGGCTGGAGTGCAGTGGCACAATCTCGGCTCACTGCAACCTTTGCCTTCAGGGTTCAAGCGATTCTCCTGCCTCAGCCTCCTGAGTAGCTGGGATTACAAGCATGCGTCACCACGCCCGGCTAATTTTTGTATTTCTAGTAGAGACAGGGTTTCACCATGTTGGCCAGGCTGATCTCGAACACCTGAGCTTGTGATCTGCCGACCTTGGCCTGAATGGTTGTTAATGGATGCACATGGGATTAAAATTGCAAGGATTATGATATCATGAGAGTTTTGCCTGATTCATACATTAGGGTGACCATCTAGGAGCTGATTGGCTCAATGTGTTGCAGCACGCTTGTAGATTTCTGACATCAGTTGACTGATTTTGCCAAAGAAGAAACTGGTGAAAATGTGGAATTAATTTTGCTTGAACCCCTAACTTTTGTACCCTCTGCAATTTGTAAAAAGCCTTTAGAAATAAATAAATGCTTTCTATGAACATCAAATATTTCAGCGTATGTTAACTACAGAATCAAATTTGAAATTTAAAATGTATTACAAATTTTAGTGAAGAGTTCATTTTCCAAGAAGGAAGTAGATGGAATTGTAAGAGAAGCACTTTACAACCTGCCAAAATATAAAACATGCCTCTTGTTTTCTTCCCCTGCCCCACAAAAGTGGTGTAACTAAATATCAATAGATGCACCACGCTAAGAAATGTCCCCAGATCTTAAGTTCTAACCCAGCTGAGAGTCTCTGCAGTCTATACCACTGTTCCTTGCAACACTGGATACATTATAGCCAGTCCTGGATACATTATAGCCAGTCCGAGATGGAAACAACAGTCACTAATCTCTACTAGTGAAGTGAAAATAGTTTCATAGATTTTATTAACTTTAGAATGGCGACACAATCTAGGGTATATATGGTAACCAATGTAAGTCTTAAATAAGAATTCTGGTATTTTAGGTTTGAGGTATTTTTTTAGAAGGGTTGCATTTTTTGATCATGCTGCCTGAAGACCTATTTTTATAAAAATAAAGTACAAACTCTGGGATATCCAAAAGTCCCTAAGCAGGAGGAATAGTACATTCCTGGTTTTATTCCACAAGATGGAGCCAGCTGCAGATCTGTAATCTTGGATCTGCAGTCAAAAATCTGTTTCACTTGTAAAACGGTAAGCCAATCCCATCGTTCTTATTTTTAGTGACAAACAGTGGGTAATAGCAATAAAGTGTTTTACTTCATTCATCAGTCTGAAGAGCTTTTTTTTTTTTTTTTTTTTTTTTTTTTAATGCACAGCAGTAGCCCATGTTTTCAAAGAACTGTCAAGAATGTGACCAAGTGCGGACTTTGGCATGGATTCTGACAAGATGGCCAACATAGGAGGACAGAGGGCAGGAGCACTGCCATGCTCTCAAATGAGTTAGGCAGATCAACAGGCACAGTCTGACATCAGCACACAGGGTTCCTGAAACCTGCTCTTCCAGCAATATGTTTGGCATGATTAAAGGAGAGGAAACTAAAACTCTGGGGATATTTATCACTTAGATCCCTGGGCTACCTGGAAAATAAAGAAAATGCTTCTTCATGCAAAAATTCCATGAATCATGGAGAGAAATGGGAAATGACTAGTAAAGGGAACACTTTCTTATGATGGCCCCTACCCGTCAAGGCTCACTTCCTTCTCATGTCCACCAAAAAACTTGGAAACAGTCAGTTTATACTGATCTTTTCCTCTCCTCTGAGATTCTATAGCAGAACCTACATTCATGTTATTAAATTGGTTTTATAATATAAGCTACTTTATCAGCCACTGGAAGGTTTATTCATTAGACAACTATGATCTGCTCTCCCTCTACAGTTGCACCATGTCTCAGGGTGTTGGAAAATATTACCTGTTGCAACCCTCATATAACAACTATGTCCACAGGATGTCAATCTCCTTCTTCTCCCTGTGTAAACTGCTAAGTAGAACCCTCTAGACCCTCACCTAATCTGTACCAGTACCTGTCCACCTGCAATGCTAAACCCCTTCTTCTGTTCAGATTTAAGCAGTCACAGCAATGCTCATGATTAAATCACCTGAGAAGATCTACCTCAACTTTATGACAAGTCTCCATTAGCCTCTCGGACCTAAACCTCAGCCCCTTCTCCAGTCCAGAAGCTTGGGGTGGGGTACAGTTTCAAACAGAAATGGATGAATGTAATCATCAGCGTGGTTTAAAGACCCCATATTCACTACAAAATACATTTGTTAAGTAACAATGAATTATTTCACAATGCAACTCATCAAAAATGCTTGCAGTCTGAGGGTATGGCCTTGCAGTCAGATCAATTATGTTCAAGTCTGAATTTTTCACATTCTTGCTTTATAGCCTTGAGCAGTCCCTTTGCCTTTTTGAACTTCAGTTTTCTCATCTGTGATATGTAGATAATAGCAAACCACATCTGCCACTCTGGGGTCTGTCCCCAGAAGCATTCTTCATCCCTTCTTCTCTCTTGTTCTTTTCCAAACATAGTACCCTTGTTTCACATTTATTTGCTTGTTTACTAAGAAGTATTCCACAAAGAGGATATACTCAATCATGTAGACAAGATGACCATCCTGGGATGCCAGTCAGCATCTTTCCCTATCCTGGTGCTTGCTCCGAGTGGCCATGGTGGCAGAGATAGAGGTCATGCACCCATTCAGAACTAGGGACCTGGGCTCAGCAAGGCTGCTCTGGACACCACACTATTATGGGTCCTGTGTGCCAGCAACACAAGCTACAGCTGAGTGGCCAATGTGGCTGCTCTCCTAGAAGCAGGCTGGTGACACTGGATCCAGTTCATGATGGAGGGTGCAATGATTGACAGTCATTGGAGAATGCATACATTCTGGCTAGGGATTTGCCATTCCTGCATATCACACATCTGCTGGTACTCCCATATGTAGACTTACAGAATTATCTGTTCATTCCCATGGTATAACATGCTTTGACTAAGAGTTTACTTTATCACGGGAGTACAAAAATGGGCTCACAATCTAAGGTATATATGATGATGAATTCATTGTATTCACTGTTCTGCCACCTACACCAGCTACATACAGAAGTAGTAGCCAGCTAGCTGTGACTACTGACGGGATGTCCTCCTGAGGCCTGAGAGATGGTATTAACTAGCAGAAAACTTTTCAAAGTTGGGACCCTGTAATACACTATGTAATACGTTTTCGAACTAGTGACAAAAATATGGTGTCCTTTCTTCCAAAGCCAAATACACAGGTCCAGAAAATAAGGGATTTGAGTAGGGGTGCCTCTATCGCTGTGTCACCTAATGATCCACTGGCAAGATATTTGCTTCCTACCTTGAAACCATGGGTGTTACTGAGTTATCAGTTTTGGTTCCCAAGAGAAGAATTCTTCCAACAGGGGACACAGAGATGGTCTAATTGAACTGAATTTAAAACAACCACATGGTTATTTTCTACATATCAAAAAAATAACAGGCAGACACAAGGTTTCCATTATGGCTAGAATGATGAGTTCAAATTTCAAGGGGAAATTGCTGGCTGCTACAGAGCAGGGCCGGAAGAATGATGAGTGGGATTTATTAGGGTACTTTTTAATATATCTATGTCCAACAATAAGTATCAATAAAGGATTGCAGCAATCTGCCAAAAATCAAGACCATTAAGGATCCAGATACTTCAGGAATAGAGATTTAGCCACACCAGGTTAAAAAAAAAAATGCCAACCAAATGAAAGGCCAGTGGAGGACAAAAGTGACATGGAGTGGAAGAAAAGGAGAAGGAGGAACGAATATCAGCTATGGCTTCATTACCACCCCACACGTGGGAACTGTACAGCTATGTGTATTTTTGGCATCAACCAACGACTTTTTTCTTTTGTTCTGTTCCACTATTAGAATGAAGTTTCGTTGATGCTTTACCTCATGATTTAGTTCACAGACCATGAAAAGCCTCTAAGGAAAGAACCACTTATCACTTAGAGACCCTGAAGTTGAGCTCCATATCATTAACCTATGACCCTTGGTGATTCCCCTCATTGGCCAGGTGGCAGGAGTATCTTCATTTGCACCATGCAGTCTTGCCTCATGTTAGATAGCACATGCAGCTGTTTAGGAGAGTTATAGATGGTAGAAGTAATAGAATGTCAAAAACAGATAGTCTGAGCCTCCCTTGGATCTGTTTTCTCTGAAATCTGTTCCTCACTCTCCCCTGTCCTGCCTGTATGAAAGGAGCTGACCTGAGAAGGCAGATTTTTCCACTGTATTCACCGGAAGAGAAGCACTGGGTAGAGGCTAGAGGACTGAAGGAAGGGAGAATCCAGGATATTCCTTTTCTCAAGCAGTGTTTCCATAGCAACTTCATATCTTCCATGGCTTCATCTTCTACCAGATGGGTCCATGGTAGTTTCCACTCTTGCCAAGGAATGCTAGTCCCAAGGATCCAGAAACAGTATCTCCCCATTTTCTCTCCAGAGCCATGAAGGTAGAGGATTTCTGGTGCTATTAAATCTGAGATGGCTCACCATTCCCTATTGACTTATTGGCTTTTCTAAGAACCCCTGTAACCAATTCCCTGCCTTAAATTCACTCTTTTAAATACTCAGAATTGTGTCCTGGTTTTATCCTAACTGATGGACTATCCTTCTGGGTTGTTGTAAAGCTATAAATTAATATATGAATGTACCTAGCACAATTCCAGGTATCAAGTCAACACTCAATAAATGGTAATTTTCTGGGTACATTGCTTAGTACATAGTGAAGACCAGACTGTATGGAAATCTGGTTCTATCACTTACTAGACATGTGGCCACCTTGAGCAAGCTATTTAAAAGTTCTGTGCCTCATTTTCCAAATCTACAGAATCAGGATAACAATCATACCTACTCAAAGTGTTCCTGCAAGTATTCCTCGCATTCATGGAAAGTTCTTAGAATAGTCCTACCTATAAATAGGCCCAACACATATGGGTCATTTTCATGAGATTATCGTTTTTGTAAAAAATGTCAGTTGATAACATTCCAACAAAGAGAAAGGGAATTAAAAGTTTTTGAGAACCTAGTTTGTGCATGACTCTAACAACAAAGCATGTATCTTTTAAATTAGCTCAAGAGATGAGAGACATTACCTGGATAAAATAAGTGTCTCAAAACTAGACTCTCTTATGCCGTATGGAAACTAATGGTGAAAATGTGTGTGTGTGTGTGTGTGTGTGTCTGTGTCTTCATAACTGGCCAATATCAGCTATAGACATATGCCCACTGCTTTTTCCTGGTTGAACTGGTTGTACACCCCTAGTGGAGAGAGCACTAGACATGGAGTTAGGAGTCTGGTTATGGTTTCATTACAGATTGGGTGTCTAGTTATGGTTGCATCAGTAGCATTTATGTGATTGAGAACAGGTTACAAACACTCTGAATTTACTTCCATTTATCTATAAATAGGGAATAATATCTGCTTTCATAATTGGTCATACAGATGAAATGGAATTTCACCTATTATAAGATCACTGTAAATTATGGAAAGATTTCAGGTCTTCTCCAGTAAGAAGCAGAAGAGGAGTATAAGAAAAAAAAACAGAAAATACAGCTCTAACTTTATAAATCTTCCAAATAACCCTATGGTTTGGGTTCCATTATTATGTCATTTTTTTTTCAGGTAGAAAACAGGTTTACAGAGAACATCAGCATCTTGCCTAAGATAAAACAAGCAAGCTGCAGACACTGGATTTGAACCCAAGGTGTCTGCAGTGAGAGTTCCGGTTAGTAGCCATGACCCTGCCTCCCACCTCTACTCAGGTGGAGTGTGACGCTGTATATGCAGGTCAGGGGCCTGCATGAGGCAGGAATGTCATCCAGGTAGATTCAGAACCATCTCAAAGGCAGCTCGGTGAAGGGGTGGGGAGCCAGGGAAATGGAAAAGCCTATGGAATGCTTTAGAAAATCATTCACAATAACTTCTCAGCCCACAGAAGAGTTTTCAACAACATAGCTCCTGAGTGAAATTTGATTTATTGATAAGCATAGTGAAAGGCTAAAGTCTGTACCAACTCATAGTCACTAAGCAAAGACATTTGCAGATATGCACAGAGAAGACCACTAGAAAGTAATAGTAAGACCTGATGGCTGTGGGGAGGGTATACCAAACCTACCTAAGCTCTGATATTGGAGAGTCAGCCCTTTGGACAGGCCCCATGTCACATCAGGCCCCATAACTGCGTGCTGAGAGAATCTGCAAATGCATAGGAGTCACCCTTCCTCAGACACCAGGTGGCCTGAGGCAGGTTCATTCACCTCTGTATGCATAGGTTCTTCATCTGTAATGTGAGGACATTACCTGTCTTGTCTATGCCAGACCTTTACAGTCATACCTGGTTCATTATATGCAGCTGTTTGCAAAATATTTTCAAATACATCATCCCAGTTGAACCTTAAACCAATCTGACCCCAGTTGAACCTTAAACCAATCTGGCATTATTGATAAAACTGATAGTTACTGAAAACGTACAATGGACTAGGCATGATAGTAAACACTTGACCTGCGTTTTTTTTGTGTGTGTGACAGAGTCTTGCTCTGTCACCCAGGCTGGCATGCAGTGGTACGATCTCGGCTCACTGCAACCTCTGCCTCCTGGGTTCGAGCAATTCTGCTGCCTCAGCCTCCTGAGTAGCTGGGATTACAGGCACCCTCCACCAAAAATTAGCCCAGCTAATTTTTGTATTTTTAGAAGAGATGGGGTTTCACTGTGTTGGCCAGGCTGGTCTCGAACTCCTGACCTCGTGATCTACCTGCCTCGGCCTCCCAAAGTGCTGGGATTACAAGTGTGAGCCACTGTGCCCAGCCTGATCTACATTTCTAATTTCATCCTTAAAATAACTCCATTTTACAGATGAGGAAGATGTGGTAATGAGAGATTAAAGTCACTTGTTCAAGGCCTCCTATCTAGGATTGGTGGAGCATGGATCCCAACCCAGAGTCAGCTTCCAAAGGGCCACGAGGGGTGCACAAGGCAGGTATGAAGCTCCAAGCCACCGATGAGACTAGCTGTAGCACTCAGATGACTGATTGAGAAATGACTTTGAAAAGTATTGAGTGGTTGGCAAAGGGATCCCTTCCATGCAAATACAGACCTCATTGCCAGTGGCAAACGTCAGACTTAAGTGCCAAAGTTTTCTCTCCAGCACTGGGACAGATTGCAGCCCTTCTGGTGCGCCTGCAGTTGGCTGACTCGCCTGACAAGTACCATGCCAGAGCCGGCTTCTGAAGAGCAGGAAGAGCCCTCCCCAGCCCTGACCGCACCGACCAAATGGCAGATTTTCAGGCCTCTGCTTAATCACTTGCATTTCAAGCAGAGTCAGGCCTGCTCTTCTCTGAATACTTTGTCTTGGTTAAGACAAGAAAGCTGCCGATTGTTTAATTTATACTTGAGTTTTCAGCTGTTAACCCCTTATCATCGCCTGAAGATGGAGCTAGAATTTGGGAAGAGTCTAGGGCTGGATTTAGAAAAGAATTGGAGTCAAGCAGTACTTGCTTTATGGCATTGTTATGTCATGTGTTAAATCAAGGGAAGTAGGTGAGTGATACCAACACTTCAACAGCTCAGGGGACCAGGGGATGATAAGGCTGACCTCAAGAGAGCCAGAAAGCTGCTTCTTATCCAGAGGTTTCCTTGACCCAATGGAGTCAGTCCAGCTTCTAAGTACAAAGCAGAAAGAAAGTGGAGAGTCACACTCACTCCACACCCAAACCTCCTTTTTAGTTCTGCTGTTCCTGTTCCTGCACATAGTGTTAAGGAGTGACCCCAGCCCATGCGAAGCCCTCTTCTGTATGCACTGCTTCCTTGACGCCCTCACTGTTCTTGTCCAGCAGCACAAGCATGGGTGGTTCATCTAAAAAGGATGACCTCAGCTTCTCTAATGCTAGCATAGCGCCTAGCCCTGCACCTCTGAGACAATCAGTTCATATTCACAAATTCAGTCTGTGTTCTCAGAGCAAACTCTTCGGGCCAGGTTGATTGGGCAAGGGCAGACTTTCCTTCCAGAGCCTTGTACCACATTAGAATCCTGCCCCTCAATGTAAGAACAGCTCAGATAGTGGTTCTTAAACTGCATAGAATAAATAATTCCAGGCCTGTTTTATTGCTACTTCAAATATTAATGCTACTTCCTTTAAAAGGCTAAATGGGGACAAATGTTAGAATGAACGAAAAACTGATATTACCCATCTGTGCAGGGCAAACAGTTTCTACGTCACCAAAGCTATGATAATATCAAGTTGAAGCAAATACTGTACTTGTGTCTAAATAGCTTCAACAAGTGGCCGAAATGCTGTGAATATAAATCACTATTTTATGCCGTGTCTGCTTTCTTTCTTGCATCCTAAAGGACAATGTAACACAGAGAATAGCACTTAAATCCCATGGTGGGGAGAAGAATGGAGAGAGTCCTAATGAATGGAGTTACGTTTGAGGCAGGTCATAAAGGCTGATAGGATTGTAATCTCCCTTGGAGGTAGGGGAAGGGGGAATCTGCATGGTGGGAAGAGCTTGGGGAGGGACAGGGAGTTGACCATGGCGATGGCTATTGCTGGGGTGATGAGCCTGTGATGGGGGAAGCTGAGAACTGATGAGCAGAGAGGGAGGGGGGTTGCAAAAGTAGTTTGCTGGGCCCAGAATGCTCTCAAGGAAGTTTAAATTTGTCTCCCAAGGGAATATAGATCCCTGCAGGGGATTGCAGTGCAGAAGTGGACGGATGAGAACTGGATTTGAAGCAAATGCCTGCAGCTCTTTGTGCATTTCATTACAAGAAAAGGAACTGGAGGCAGCAAACACAGTGAGGAAGCTGCTGAGAGGGTCCAGATAACAAGGGCCTATATCAGGACTGCAGCAGGAGGGAAACAGACAAGAGAAGAGGCATGGCGGAGAAAATCAACAGAACTGAATGTTCACCAACTGGGCAACATGAAGCCCTTGTCATCTGCCCCTTCTGAATCAGGAGACAGGCTGGAGCCTGTGAATAATAGATGAAGTGCTATGTTGATGATGTCAATTACAATGAGCATTTTCACAATGTGTTTAAATGAACATTTCAGGGCTGGAGGCCCAATCAGGAGTGAGTATCATTAAAAGCTCAGCACAAGAGGCTCCAGCTTGGTTCTCTGGGAGGTTTTTAGTGGCATCACCAGTGTTGGTGAAGGGGAGAGACATGGGGTCTTTCAATGATGGATGTCACAGGTGTAGCATGATTTCTGGAGGAGTTCTAGAGGGCAGAGATCTGGAGAAAAGCAAGCTCCACCACAACAGCGCACATCTGAAGATTTCGCTTGATTCAACATTCCTCTTGCACCTGTTTCTGGCAAAAATAATTATAATGAATTTTAGGGTCATCTTTTGGATCCGCTCAGAATAGAACCTGTGTAATTGCACTGCCATTTCCATTTCATAGGATCCAAAAAGCACACTCACCTCAAATGGGAAGAGTTAGATAATGAGCAGAGGCCCTGTTGGGACTCTAAAGCTATCCCCATGTATGCTAGTCTGTGACACTCAAAAGAAATCCACCAATGCTGTGACAGCCATGTGCCAGTCAACTCTCACTAAAGCTTGAGTCTTCCATGAGAACTTAGGCTTTAGAAATTTACATGGTAAATGTGAAATGAAGCCAATTGTCTTCGATACTGTTTTCAGTAATAATAACAGTGGTTGGTATTTACTGAGCACTCACTATTACCAGGGTCTGTGCTTCATGATTCACACATGCTACCTTATTTAATTCTTACCACAATCATTGAGGTAAATTCCAGCACCCTCATTTCACATACAAGAGGACAAAGATGCGAAGGGGCTGGCCAGTTTCCCCAGAGTCTCCTAAATATCAAGCTGCAAGACAGGCCATGGGCATCAGTTCCTTCTGACTCTGAAGATGCTGCAAATGTGTCTGTTGTTTCAGACCTGACCAGCCACTTTCACAAGCAGCAATTTGTTGTTTGCTGCTTTTTTTTTTTTCAGGATAATGCAAGGATGTTTCTATTAATAATCTCTTCTTGAAGCCAAAGTAACTGAGGCTCAGAGAGCTTAAAGTGACTCACTTCAAAGTCATATAGCTTGCTAGTGGCTTGTCAGGGATTTGCAACAAGGCCTCTGACTCCAAAATACGTAGGCAAGTCAGGTACAGAGCCCATCTTCTTCCTGCTCTGAGCCTGTTCCTCTTCCTTTATTTATTCCCCATTGTCCATGGGGTTGCCAAATCAGAACCATCCTCCCCCCTTCTTCTCTTTCACTTTCCCACCCACAACTACAGTCCCCCAAACCTGTCTTCTGTATTTCCTACATTTCTTTCCTCTGTTTTCCTCTCCCTTGGCCTCACTGCAGAGCTTCTGATTAAGTAGGCGTGGGTGGAACCCACGAATATGCATTTCTAACAAGTTCCCAAAGGAGGCTGTGGCTGTGAGTCTGAGAATCTCTGTCCTTCATTACAACTGCCAAAATGATCACTTCTCCTCTGTATATATAAACTCTCCATGGCTCCTTGGTGTCTAAGGTGGACAGACACCCAGCATTCTGTAGCCTTTAGTCCACGTGAGCCCAGGTGAAGTAATCGAAGATCCACTGTAGATCAGAGAAACACCACTCACACAGATGGAGCCATCACACGGATAAGGATGTTCCTGCACTCAGAGAAAGCCAAACCCTGAGGGTGAAAGAGGCTGAGTAACCAGAGGCAGGGGATACTGACCTTTGTTAAAGAATCTTTCCCAATTTCAATGTTTCATTTATTTGTTTAATCATTCATTTACTATTCCATGCAATTAGAATACATCTTTGAACAAATGGACAAATATCTTGCCCTGTTGGATTAAGTATTGTGACAGATGCACTCTGTTCCTAGGAAACACAGAGAAGAAAACAAGGTGAGTTCCCCAAGTTCCCTAGGAAGGCAGGAAGCACATTCGCTGCCTGGAGCAGCTTCTGCTGCCTGCCCTTGCCACTTCTATGCAACATTTTAGTGAAGGTTCTAGCTGGGGTTGTCAGGCAGGAGAAAGAAATGAAAGTCATAGGAAGAAAGAAGTGAAACTATTTCTATTTGCAGATGACCTGGTCTTGCATATAGGAAATATAAAGAAATCTACTAAAAAACTACTTGAGCTAATAAACAGGTTCAGCAAGGTCAGTATACAAAATCAGTTGCCATTCTATACTGTAGGAATGAACAAACCAAAAATGAAATTAGAAAATGATTCCATTTACAAGAGCATCAAAAAGAATAAAGCAATAAATTTAGTAAAAGAAGTATGATGCTTATACACTGAAAAGCGCAAACTATTGTGGATAAAAATGAAAGAATATCCAAACAAATGTAAAGAAATCCATGTTCATGGATCAGCAAACTTAGTATTGTTAGATGGCAATAATCCCCAACTTGATCCATTGATTCTATCTAATCCCTTTTAAAATTCAGCTGGCTTTATTTTTCATAAACTGACAAGATGATTCTAAAATTCATTAACATTGACAAGGCCAAATATAATCAGAGTAGCCAAAACAATGTTGAAAACTATCAAAGCCGGAGGGTTTACACTTCTCAGTTTTAAAACTACTATAAAGGTAGTGTAATCAAGATAGTGTGATATAAATTAATGAAATAAAATTGAAAGTAAAGAAATAAACCCTTAACATTTATAGCAACTGATTTTCAATGAGGGTGCCAGAACAATTTAATGAGAAAAAAAATAGTATTTTCAACAAATAGGACAACAATATTCAAATACAAAATAATGAAGATGGATCCCTCCTTCATACTGCACACACATTCCAAAACTAATTTAAAATTTATCAGAGATCTAAATAGAAAATTAAGCTATAAAACTCTAAGAAGAAAATTTTGACATAAATCTTCATGACCTTGGATTAGACGATGGTTTCTTAGATATAGCACAAAAGAAAAGCATCAAGAGAAAAAAATCAACAAACTGGACTTTAAAAAATTAAAAACTTTTGTGCTGAAATAATGCCATCCAGAAAGTGAAAAGACAACCCATGGAATGGGAAATAACACTTTCAAGTCATTGATTAGATGAGCAACTTTTATCTAGAATACATAAAAATAACTTTTACTACTATATAAAGAGAAAAAAGTATTTGAAAATGAACAAAGGATTTGAATTGACATTTCTCCAAAGAAGATACGCAAATGGACAATAACCATGTGAAATGATGCTCAATATAATTAGACATTGCAGAAATGCAAATGAAAACTATGAGATACCATATCATATCTACTCAGATAGCTATAATCAAGAAGACAGATAATAATAAGTGTTAGAAAAAGATGTGGAGAAACTGGAACCCTCACACATAACTGGTGGGAATATAAAATAGTGCAGCCACTTTGGAAAACAGTTTGGGAGTTCCTCAGAAAGTTAAACATAGCATTACCATATGACCCAGTAATTCCACTCCTAGGTATATGAAAAATGAAAACATATGTCCACGCAAATATTTACACATGAATGTTCACAGTCCATTGCAGCATTACAGATACAGCCAAAATTTGAAAGCAACCCAAATGTCTATAAACTGATGAATGAATAAACAATGTATATCTGTACAATAGATACACTTTTACCATTAAAATAATAAAATACTAATTTATGCTATGATAGGAATGAATCTTGAAACATTATGCTAAGTTAAAGAAGCCAAAAAAAAAATCCACATATTGTCTGAGTCCATTTATGTGAAATGTCCAGAAGAGGCAATCTATATATACAGAAGGTAGATGAGTGGTTGTCTAGGGCTGAGGAGATGGGAGGAGCAGGGAGTCACTGCTAACGAGTATGAGGTTTTTTGAGGGTGATGAAAATGTTCCAAAATTAAGTTGTAGTGATAGTTATTGATATGGTTTGGCTGTGTCCCCACCCAAATCTCATTTGAAATTGTAGTTCCCATAATTACCATGTGTCATGGGAAAGACCCAGTGGGAGGTAATTTAATCATGGGGGCAGTTACTCTCATGCTATTCTCATGCTAGTAAGTGAGTTCTCATGAGATCTGATGGTTTTATAAGTGTTTGGAAGTTCCTCCTTTGCACTTCTCTCCCTGTTGCCATGTAAGACATGCCTGCTTCCCCTTCACCATGATTGTAAGTGTCCTGAGGCCTCTCCAGGCATGCTGAACTGTGAGTCAATTAAA
>PVKV010005702.1:36946-89446 GCA_004027835.1 Alouatta palliata | reverse complement strand
ATCCTAAGGTCCTTAATTATATCTGCAAATATCCTTTTCCAAACAAGATAACATTCACAAGTTCTGGGGATTAGAGTGTGGACATATCTTTTTTTATTTTTTGGCAGAGGGTGAGGGACCATTCACTGCACTGTGCCACAGAGATGTCATAAGACCGTGTATTTAAAACTCCAGCAAAGGACTGGCACCAGTAGGCACATGATAAATATTGGTTGAAACTAAATTTATTTATATGTCTTTGCAGCCTCAGCTGGCACTTGACTGACTCCCTATGCCATTCCTTCTGGGGATTCTGGAAAAAGACAGCATTCTCTTGGCCTGAACAAAAAGAATGTGAGCCAACAGGACAAAGGATCTAACTGTGGGGATGTAGAGTCCGATGCAGGGAAGAGCAGGTTGACCCAGATGGCAGGGAGAAAGAACAAGATGACCATCACAGCAAGAGCTTGGAGGAGAGGAAAGAACATGAGCAAGAACACAGGACATGCAGAATTGCTGGCCACTCTGTCTCCTTGCTTTTCTTATCCTGGCATGGGCTGAAAATAACTTATAAGCCTCGGGTCAAGCAGCAACCTTGAAAGTATGTAACTTTTTCCTTTTGAAAAATTTATGATTTCATGAAGGGTATACTTTATAGACCCTACATCCAAGCTTATTTTTCTTCTGAACAAACACATCAATCTTTCCACTCCCTCATTTTTCAAATAATGAGCCAAAGCCGTTTTCTCATTACTCTGTTTTCTATTTTTCAAAGAAAGGTGATACTGAAATTTCATACTCAAATGTCATGCTCAGAGAATTCCCCAACTGGAATGAAGGGATCATGGGAATCATCTATCCTAGCCCTGTCTCTTACAGAGAAGGAATCTGAGACTGAGAGATTTTAAGTTACTTACCCAAAGTCTCAGTCAGTGGGTTGGAAGGAAAGGATACACTGCTCGAAGAAACAGTTTGAGCCAAATCCCAGATGGAAAAAGTTCCTGGAAATCTATGTAGTCAAGCTGGCCTGAGAATGTGGAATGGTTGATAAAGGTGACAAGCTGGTCACCGTCCTGGGTCACCAACTCTAGTCAAAAATGTCTGTTTTATCTCTTAAATTATCCCTAATATTCTGTATACAATCTCATTTGCCAAGTAAAGTTTAGACCCTTAAACCCGTAAAAGGGTCATTATTCATGTTCTGGAGACTGAGAAAGTGAAGTGAATGCAAAGTATGAAATAATAAGATCCATAATTTTGTCATCGATCGTATTAAATGTACCATTCATTACTATCCATTGACATGCAGTCACCACCCTCATGCCAGTCCTTTTAATACTCACCTTTTTAAGAATACATTTTTTTTCTTCACTTTGGCAGCCAAGCATCTAAAATGACATGATGAATGAGAGAGGTCAGTAAATAAAAGAGCAACCTTGAACTAAGCAAGTGAAATTGGAAAACTGCATCTCTTTGCATCTCTGTCCACTTGCAGGCTTCAGCCAGACTCAGTGGAGCCCCAGGGAATGTCTGCCTATAAGGAAAGACAGACCCAGAGAATTTAAGTGACTTTCCCGTGATCATACACTAAGTCGGCAGAATTGTTGAGCTGGGAACTTCTATGCCTGATTGTGAGTGCTCTCCACAACGCCACATTGTTAAACTAGCAACTCAAGGTTTAACACTGTCTAAAATGGAAGTATCTAAAGCCTTTTGGAAGATTGAAAGTAGAATAATTGCCTTAGCAACAGAGTAATTGTATCAATCAAGGTGCAATCAGAGAAATAGAACCAGTAGGCTGTGTGTGTTTGGAGAGAAAGAGAATATGATGGATTTATTATAAGGAATTGGATTACACAGCTAGGGGTGGTGACTGGCCGAGCAAGTCTGAAGTCTGCTGGGCAGGAGAGGCCATCAAGAAGGATAGCTCTCAGCAGCTGGAGCCCAGAAAGCGTGTTGTCCACTGGCAGAGGTCTCTCTCCCCAGTAAAAGTGTAAGCCCTCTTTTTTTTTTTTTTTTTTTTTTTTTTTTTGAGACAGAGTCTCACTCTGTTGCCCAGGCTGGAGTGCAGTGGCATGATCTTGGCTCACTGCAAACTCTGCCTCTCGAGTTCAAGCGATCCTCCTGCCTCAGCCTTCTGAGTAGCTGGGGTTACAGGTGCCCACCATCATGCCCAGCTAATTTTTGTATTTTTTATTTTAGTAGAGACAGGGTTTCACTATGTTGGCCAGGTTGGTCTCAAACTTCTGACTTCAGGTGATCTGCCTGCCTCGGCCTCCCAAAGTGCTGGGATTATAGGCGTGAGGCACTGCGACTGGCTCTAAGCGCTCTTTTAAGGCATCTGAACTGATTAAGTCAGGCTCACTCAGGATAATCTAATTTAAAGCCAACTGATTATGAAGTTTAACTACATCTGCCAAATTCACAGCAGCATCTAGACTAGCATTTTACTGGGTAACGAGTGACTATTGTTCAGCCTATCCAAGTTTATATATCAAGAAGCTATTGTAACAATCATGAATATTTATTGGCCAAATCTCCAGATGAGTGGAAAGTTGGATGTGGAAAGAAATAATTATTGGTGATTTCATGATAGGGTTTCCAGGTTTTATTTACAAGAGCTGTTTCAAGAGACATCAAAGTTCCAGGTGCATCTTTGGACATATGTGGCTATCTTGCTGGATCCAATTTGCTAATTGTTAAGGATCTTTGCATCTGTTTTCAAGAGACACAGTGGTCTCTATTTTCTTTTATTGTACTCTTTCTCACATTTCAATATCAATAACATGCTGTTATAATAAAAGACAGGATGAGGTGAGCCTTGGGTGAGGGCATTGAGTGGAAGGTGAACCAAAGGGAATTTTTTTGACCTGTGAGATGCTAATATGTATACATTCAAATGGGAGCTTAAACAAGTGGACCTAATGAAGATAGAGAGTAGACTGGTGGTTACCAGAGGCCAGGAGGGAAGGGAGGAGAGGAGTAATGAAGGGAGGTTAATTAATGGGTAGGAATATACACTTTGGTAGAAAAAAATAAGACCTGGTGTTCCATAGATCAGTAGAATGACAATAGTTAACACTCATCCATTGGACATTTTAAAATAGCTAGAGGATAATTAGAGTGTTCCTAGCATAAAGATAAATATGTAAGGTGATGAATATCTGAACCATCTTGATTTGATTATATGAATGTATCAAATTATCACATGCCCCCAAAATATGTACACCTAATATATATCAATAAAATATAAATAAGAACATTCTTTAAAAATTGTGAAAATGTATTGGTTTGTACACCAAGGAAATCTGCAGTTTTCCACAGGTAGGTGTGACTGCTGAGGTCTTGTCAGAAGCAGACACTAAGAAGGAGTCAAGCACGCAAGAGATTTATTGGGGGAAATGTCTGTGAGTAGGTACGAAGGGCTTTCAGGTCTGACAACCATGAAAGGAGAAGGGGAAGGAAAAGGGATCAGGTGGAAAGAGACCACAGTGCAGCTCTGGGAAAATCTCTCTTGGGCCAGTGGGGTGGCTCAGAGCAAAGACACTCAGTAGAATCATCCACATTGGGCAAAACTGTTCTGGCTGTCCTGTTCCTGTTGTGCTGTCATCAGCTGGGAGCAGCTGCGAGGAACAGGTTATTGGTTTGAAAATCTCAGCTGATCCTAGTGGTGCAGAGGCTGAGGGCTAGCTGCTGATAAACCCCTTGTGCTAGGTTCTCCCTTCAAGGGAGAACTGAGAGGCTCTCTCCCCATCGTTGCCATGGTGTGATGGGGAAAGAGCATTTGGGATTCATTATTACTCCTAGTTTATGGAGAAGTGGCTTGGACACATTCAATACACGCAGCCCCAAACGAGAGGATGCACAGTTCTATCCTAGATCCTCTTGGTTCCCAAGTCTTCATTCCCTTTGTCTCCTTTCTCTTATGCCAGACTCCAAATCAAGGCTTTTTATCACATTGTCGCATAATGATGAGAAAACAGGTCTGCCCCTGACAACGTTCCTCTGTGTTGTGGAAATACAGGAAATGTGAGGAAATAATGTGTTAATGAAGACAACATCTTCCTGGGTTATTTTGCAGACTCCCCTTCTCAGAAATTCGTGATAATTAGTATTCTGGCTGTTTTTCTAAGAAAGAATCCAGCTAAGGTGAAACAGTTTATCTCTGCAATACCCGAAGCAGAAATAACTTGCTGTGAGCACAGGGAATAACCAAGCGTCGCCAAAGGATATCCACTTAGAGATTTAGATCAGCCCATTAAGGCAGCAGGGCAGGGCAGCAATCCCAGCCCCTGCAGAAGGAAACAGGACCCCATGAAACTGGAAAATCCAGGATGGCACCTGGGCCAGGCGAGGACGGCTCACCACCCTCATGCCTGGGAGAAGCAACCCCTGAGATTAAAAGAAGTTGCACAGAACCTTCCCTCTGACAAAGGCCCTGGGGAACAGGCCAGGAGGCCAAGCTAGTGTTCCTGTCCTGGAAGCTGTGCCCTCAGATGGACCTACACTCTCTATGGGTTTCCTATTGCTGCTATAGCAAATTGCTCCAAACTTAGTGGCTTCAAAACAATACAGGTTAATGCTCTTACAGCTGCACAGCATATCCAATCTGAGAGTTTCACCTAAGGACTCTTCTCTTTCTCCTCTCCTCTTATTCTTCTCCCTCCACTCATCCTGTTCTCCCACTGCCACCCAAGGAGATGGTCTTGGTTGTGGGTGTGGTGGTCAGTGTGTGGGCATCTGTGTATATGTGTGTACACATATGCATGTGCATGTGTGTGTGAAGGTGTGTAGGTTTGTGTGCATGTATATGTGAATTTACATGTGTTTTATGTGTATGTGTGAGTTTGTATATGTGTGGGTTTACGCCTATGGGTTTATGTGAGGGGGTTGAGTGTGAATCTATGTGAGTATATGTATGTATGACTGTGTGTGTGATGGAGTGAGAGTTTGTGTGATGTGTGACAGTTTGTGAGTTTGTGTACATGAGTTTATAGGTGTTTGTGTGCATGTGGTGTTTGTAGGTGTGTGAGTTTGTGTTTGCATCTATGAGCATGTATGTTTGTGTGAGTTTATATCTGTGTGTGTTTATGTGTGAGGTTGTGTTTCTGTGTTTCAGTTTACATGTGAGTTTCTGTGTATGCGTGAGTGTATGCATGTGAGTTTATATTTGTGTGGGTTTGTATGCGTGAGTCTATGAGAGCTGATGTGTGGATGAGTTCATGTATGTTTTATGTGTATGTTTATGCATGTGAGTCTGTGCATGTGAGTGCATGTGTGTGTTGGTGGAGGCAGCATCCTGGTTGTAAAATGAGTTTTCAGACTTCAACAAGTGCTATCTCCATATGAAGATTTTTTCCTCTCATCACAGCAGAGGCTCCTTCACCTGTGCTCCAGAACAGTCACACGCTTTCCTGGTTTCCTCCTGCTCCCTGTCAGCTCCACTTCTGCCTCCTTCAGTGTCTCCTTAGCTCCTTGATCCTCATGAGCATACCTGGGGAGCACTCCTTCTCTGCACTTCCCTGACAACTTTGTGCATGGTTGACCTTGGCCCCTAACATGGCCTTAGCTACCATCTGCACATTGACAGCTCTCATATTTACCCAGAGCTTCAGGGGGCTGGATCCACCTGACTCCCCAACTCCCCTGCTTAGATGGTGAAAGGCATTTGAGACTTACTGTGTCCAAAGCCAAAGTCTGGATCCTTCCCCATGGAATTGTCTCCTTTCCTAGTCTTATCCATCCCGGGAAATGAAGCAGTCCTGTGGTTCTCCCATCTCCCTTCTCACACAGCTTTTCTGTACCATCAAACTCATCCAAAATCCAGCGTCTCTACTGTTGCCACCCTGTCCAAACCACCAGGTCTGTGCAAAAAGAAGATGTGAACTTATTTCCCTGCTACTATGCTGGCTGCAAGAATCTATCCTGAAAACACCAAGTGACCCCCTGCCTTCAGTCAGGTTCCCTACAAGTGAAGCCTGAGATGGAGATTCTGGGTGCATGCGATATTTGGGGGAGTTCTCAGGAGAAAATAATCTGTAAGAGATTCAGGGAAGAAGCAGTATAGAAAAGGAGAAGGAGCAGAGCAAGGATGAAGTCTCAAGCAAAGTCTGGTTTTGGCTCAATCCCTGGAGGGGAGGACTCTGAAGCACGAACCATATGGCAGTTGTGACCCCTTGAAGCAAGAGGTCCAGGCTTTTGTAAACCCTGTCAGTCATTGGCTGGGGACCACTGGTGGTTCTGGTCAACTGCGAGTGATTGTCCGGAAAAGGAGGCAGCTGGGAGCCATCAGCACTCAGTGCTCACACAAGGACAGGGGGTGGTGACCCTGACCAGGTGAAGGGCATCGGTGTTAGACAGCAACTCCTAGAAGAGCTGTTCTCAAACTTCACCGTGCATCAGAATCACCTGGAGGTAGGGCTGCCAGGGTTAGCAAATGAAAACTCAGGCTGCCGGATAAATTTGGATTTCAAATAAACAATGCTTTTTAGTCTAAGCATTTGCTATTGCATGAGACAGACATACTCTAAAAAATTACTCATGATTTTTCTGAAATTCAAATATAACAGAGTGTCCTTATCTTCTCCCTGTAGGGCTTGTTGAAACAGATTGCTTTTGTCTCTGATTCATGAGGCCTGGATGGGGTCTGTGAACGTGCCCTGCCCTCTTAACAGGTTTCCATGTTTAGTGGATTCTGGGAACACAAACTAAAAATCACTCTTGTAGTATATCCTAAAAAAATAGATCAGACTGTGTTGCTCAAAATTTCTAAGGTTTTCTAAGCCCTTTAAGAGAAAAACCAAAGTCCTGACAAGAACGTTCAAGGTTCACATGACCTGGCTTTGGAGTCGCCTCTCTTGCCTCTTCTCTAAATGCCCCAACCTTCCTTCGTCACTGTTAAGAAAGACACATGCACACATATGTTTACTGTGGCACTGTTCACAATAGCAAAGACTTGGAACCAACCCGCCCATCAATGATAGAGTGGATAAAGAAAATGTGGCATATATTCACCATGGAATACTATGCAGCCATAAAAAAGGATGAGTTCATGTCCTTTGCAGGGACACGGATCAAGCTGGAAACCATCATTCTCAGCAAACTGACACAGGAACAGAAAACCAAATGCCACATGTTCTCACTCATAAGTGGGTGTTGAACAATGAGAACACATGGACACACGGAGGGGAACATCACACACTGGGACCTGTCAGGGGGTGGGGTGACTGGGGAGGGAGAACACTAGGAGAAATACCTGATGTAGATGATGGGGGGGATGGATGCAGCAAACCATCATGGTACATGTATACCTATGTAACAAACCTGCATGATCTGCACATGTACCCCAGAATTTTAATAAAAATTAAAAAACCAAGATTAAAAAAAATTAAATTAAAAAAAAAAGAAATGCTGGTGACATAGCTGTTTTCTGCAACAAACTAGGCACAATCCATCCCAAGAGCCTTTGTACAGATAGGTCCCCCTGATTACATGATTCTCCCCTAAACAGATACAGGGGGCAGTCCTTTTCCCCATCAACCTTTGCTTTTCACCTCTGCCCTTTCACCCTGTTTTAAATGGCACCCCACACGCAGCCCCACACTCATCATTCTGCTCTGCTTTCTTTCTGCAGCTCTGTCTCCATCTGTCAAGCGAGAAAACATATCATTTGCTTACTGTCTAATTCTCTCCACTAAAATTTAAGTTCTATGAACACAAAGATTTGTGTTTATTATATTCGCTGCTATTCACAGTGGAGATATCATTCCCCATACATGAGAGGTGCTCAGAAATGTGTGGAATAAATATTTAAAGACAAGGAGATGGCCTTATCTGAGACTGCAGGGGCTGCCATTCATTCGTTCTGTGAAGCCTGGCATCAAGCCATCCTGCATACAAGGCATAAAGAACCATTTGCAAAAAATATCTTCTTTGTAAATGGATAAACCGAAGTTATCCAAGGGTAGGGGGGAAATATTAGGACTTTTAAAAATGCTATTACAAAATGACTTAAAGCAATTTGGACCATTTAGCAACTGGGGTGGGTATATGTGTGTGCATGTACATGCGTTGTGAATATTTTGGGTGTTTTAAAAATCAGTGGTCAAGCAATGGTCAGGAAGGAATGACCTCTGTCCTATACCCCTACTAGCAGACAGTATGTCCCAACTAAGATGTGCAGCCCATTTTTCTCCCAGTTTTATTGGGAGTATAATTGACAAATTGGGATACAGTTGACAAATAAAAATTGAATATATTTATCTCATACAATGTAAATTTTAATATATGCATACATTGTGAAATGATTGCCACAAATTATTAGAGCCCATTCTGAGAAACGTACAAGAATTCATGAGTAATCAAGTCCCGAACAGCCCTACACACTCTTTTTATAAATCCAGAGAAGCCCCTTCTCTGTTCTCAGGCACTCCAAAAACAGGGTGAATGTTTCACTGAGACAATTGGAAAGATGTCCTCTGGCAGAACTGGTCAAACCTTGCTCTCCTCTGGGGATCTGAGTCCTCCATGAAGGCCTGGGGGCTGGGAAGGGAGAAGGCAGGGCCACAGATTGCACTAGGGACAATGGGCGCCCATGCACCCAGGAAGTTGGGGGCTGCCAAGCGGCTTGGTTCTTAGACCCTGTTCACTCAGTGTAGTGGCATCAGACAATATCTCAAGCCAGCTGCCGCTCACTGTGCCAAAGAGAAATTAAATTACTTCCAGTGTCCCTTAGAAACAAAGAGGATATTTAAAGTGCTCAGCACTCTCCTCTAGAGAATCTCAGTTACTTCCAAGGTTAACAAAAGGCCCCTAGGGTATGAAGGTATATAAACATGTTACACTGTTTATACTGAAACATTTTTATTTATTATACAAAGTAAGGTAACAAATGTCCTCACTTTTATTACTTCAAACATGTTAAGTTTGAAGTTTGTTAGTTAAAATCACATATATCAAAGTGAAACTTTCTTTGCAAATGGAAGACATTTTAAGACACTTTAACATCCAAGCTGGCAACTGAAACAAAAGGTTTTAATTCACTGAACTCACTGGATTTCCCAGTCCTGAGAACGAATAAAATGAAATTTTAAAGTCCACCAATATTGCAGTTAAAATTCCAAATTCTTAACCTGAGCCAGTTATATTGTTTGTAAAATCATCTTTTATGCAGACAGAACCCTAACACTGAAAATCTGATATTTAACTCCTCAGAAAGAAAATAATATTAAAAAAAAAAATCTCCATGAACACAATATGTGGGTTTATTCATAACAATTACCCAGAGGTACACATTAAACAAATCTCATAAAACTCTTAGTCTCTCTAGCAGAAATTGAAATAATTTGAATTGACAGTAATAAGAAATCCTAACTATCTTTAAATAGGGAAAGTTGGGATATATCTAAGGTAGCTCTTAATGCTAAGTAGTTTAGGAAAACTCCAGAACGCTTTATTGCTGCAGAATGCCTGACAGTTGCCTGTCCCTGCCCGACTGATTGTGTGAGGCCTGTGCAGATTCCCCTGCCCCATAGAGATCTCACTCCTAACCCTGGATAAAGTCACTCTGTCCTCCTACTGTATGACCAACCTCAAATTTGCCCAGATGGATCCATGCAGGACTTTCAGTGCTAAAACCAGAGAAGTCCAGGACCAATGGGGACAAGTTGGTTCCCCTACCTGAATCAGCAGCCTCTCAAAGGATGACCCTTCCCTTGGGGTTTCCCCTAATTGTCTATAAGCACCTTCCATGTCTTCCTGTTCAGATAAGCTGCTGAGCCTCAGAGAACTGATGCAAGCCTCTCCCCTCCTCCATCCTGCTCAGCAACGTGCGTGCCACTGCCCTCTTTGGCCAGGAAAACCAACAGGATGCTAGAGCGGGAAAGGCAGAAAATGGGCTCAGGTGATTGTAGTTCCAGCTAACTGGGAAGGTGAGCGGAAGAAAGGAGTATAAAGAGGGCAGCTGCAGCCTCACTCTCCGCCCTGACTGCTGGGCCCGGTGGGGTGGTGCGGTCGTCGTGCTTCGCGTTTCGCTTGTTTTTAAGTTGGTGAGGTTGGCTCTCCTGCTCAGGGTCGCTTCTGAAGATGTTCAGATCCCTTTCTCTCACTCTCTTTCTCTGCTCTACAGTCTTTCTTTTCTAAGAAAAAGTCATCGGAAACAGGACATCTTTAGCTCAGAGACCTGAGAAGCAGCCTTGGTTACTCTACCAAGAGAACAAGATGGGAAGAAGCGCCAGGCCCTAGTAACCTACCTTTAGGACTAAAACAAGAAGGGATTCTAGCAGGCCTTGTCCCCAGGACGGTGCATGCTGGGGAAAAGCCATGGGCAGGGCTGTGCAAAGCACATGAACCAGAAGCTGGGAAATGCAGGGGGACTGAGGCTCGGGCAGAAGACGGGCCCTGCAGTGAAGCTAACAGTGGTCAGCTGCCTTCTGTGAGAATCGGGGCCAGCCTGACCCTGCTAATGCTTCCGATCAGAGGGAGAGTGATGGGGGTATTAAAAAAGCTAACTGGAGACCCAAAACCACAAGACTTCTCTCACCAGTCCTGAACAAGGAGGGTAGTAGCTGCTGTTTCAGGGTCCCTGAGAACCGGGTGCCACTTCGTCTAACATGTCTTTTGGAGGTGGTTCATGTGGCTTCCTAGACAGAAGTCTCATGCAGACCTGAATTGTCCACAGTCAACATCCAACCTCGTCCTCCAAGCCAGCAGCTTCGTCATTTGCCCATAAGACCTTAGAACAAGATAGTGCCCAGCAACACTGAGATGAATAAAGAAGTCTTCAACTCTGCCTGGGGTCCGGGATACTGCCTGCCTCTCTGGCAGTGAGTCACTAAAACAGGTTCTTCTCCTTAAGCCTCTTATAACTAGATCACATACTCCTGGAATGAAGAGCCAGGACAGAGGGGCCACAGCTGTCTGCTGGCAAACCTTCACGTGCAGTCTCCCTAACTTGCAAAGTGTGGCCATGCTTCTTTCTGTCACTCGGGGTGCTGTCTGGGTACCAGGCCTGACAAAATGAATAGAATTTGTAGGCTTCGTAGAGGTCAATCTTCCGTTAAGACTTCGTGTCTTAGAATGCCAGGATTTCCCCGACCCGCCCAACCCCACAGGAGTCCAATGTGCTCTAACAATTGTGATGCACCTGTGGCCAACACTTGGGTCCCCAAGGTAGAAGTAACCCTTATGTTCTGCCATTTCATGGTGGCGTGTTTCTACACTTTAACGTTCTCATGTGAATGAGGTGAAGAGTACATGCTACATCTACCTTTAAAAGGGAGGAAGTATCCTATCTGTCGAGGCTTTCTCAAAACAACAAAACTGCTCACTGGTAGGTGATTTACAGCCAGTTTTTTAAGCCCACTGACTTATTCCCTAATGGGAGCTAAGTGACTTCAGCTGTAGCTAGACTTTCTAGCCTCAAACCTAGGTTTACACTGATAAGTTGCCCTCATCTGAGAATCGCTTCTGAGGCTTCCTCAGATGCACTCAACCATGCCTGATGGGGGACACCAGCTGTACTGAATGACTTCTGTAGGCACAGAGGAACAGACCCTGAAATGGAAGTGAGGTGCTAACTGGACTGCTTGGGGCCACTCCCAAATGCTGCTGCCAACAGCCAACAGATGCAGCCCACTCTGAATGCAGATGGAGCCAGTGTTCCTTCTGGAGAACTTGGAAATAGGGAGGACTAGAAAATGGCCTCTACGCATGCTTGCCAGAGCACAGATTACCATGTGGGGTGTTGCCTAGCCTTTGCTATTTGCCATAAACATTGATAAATTCTGAAGTCACCTTATGGTGCAGAAAACACTGCAGTCCAAGGCGTATGTGCTTAATGACAGGAAGCCACTAAAAATTATCCCTGTATTAGTCACCAGCCCACCCTTCTGGTCTGTCTTCTGCAGTCTGCCATCCCCTTTGCTAGAATCTCCTTCAGGGATTTTTTTTTTTTTTTTTCTGGCTAAAAGTCATTTAAAGTGTATGAAGCCCTATGTCATTGGGTGACAATTCTCCTTTTCAGTGAAGTAATGGCACGAAGACTACCATAATGCTCTAAGCTGCCTTATTTGTTAACTTCTGGGATACATGTTCAGAATGTGCAGCTTTGTAGCTGCCTCTCCTTTCAACTTGGCATCCATAGTGCCTCATGAGATGTTGAGTAGAAACTGCTTGGTTTAACCCTCCAAGAGCCATGGGTCTGCAAAGAAGTTGGCAGCTGCTGGTTGAGGGCGTAGCCCTGTGTAAGAAGGGGGGAACCATCAGGAGGCAAGAGTTTGTGCTGAAGCCCCCAAACATATGGGTATCCTTGCCCCATCTCAGTGTGTAGCCAGAGGATTGGCAGCTAACTGAAGTCAAAAGGAGGCCACCGAACCTGTAGCTTCCAAGTTTCTCCTTGCTAGTCCTAAACTCCACTTGGAGAGCCGCAGAACTTGGGTGGCTGTGACAGGCAGCTGGATCCTGTTGCCTCGTTCCCTGCCCAGTGAAGCCGATTAGAGGCTCATTATACATGCATGTGATAGGTGGCCTTCATCTTTCACACTTGCTCTTCCTGTGTGGCTGGGATCATTCCCGTATTTCTGACCTAAGAACAAGTATTTCTGTAGTGCGGAGAGAAACATAACACTGGTATAAAATCACAGAAGCCGACTCAGGAAATTGAACTTTAGATGAATTACACTTTGCTGCTCGGCACCTGTCGCAGGTAGGAAACTGCCTTGAAGTAAACAGGAACTCTAAATCCGGAGTATTGTCTGTCTGAGCTAGAGACAGAACGCCAGGATATCTGGGCCTGGACCAACGGCCTGTCTCCTTTCTGTAGCACCAAATCCTTGTGTCAAAGTTAGGTTAAGTCTGGAAACCAGGCCCTGTGACATGTGTATGCCATCTGTGAATCTCAAAGTGACTGGGTTAGGATGACGGAATCCTCATGGGAATTTAACCTGGGTCACCGATGACATGGCATCCATCTGAGAGCATTCCTGCGGCTGGATCAGCATCTCATGTCTCCCACGTAGTGAAGTGGGACATCTGGGTGCTGCCCAAATTCAGATTTGCTTTTGTTTGCTAACATGGCTGGTGTAAAACTTCAAAATACGGAGGAGGCCCAGAGGGGCCCTAGAGATTCTGGTCTCAAGTGCTCCTTCTCTTTACTCCAGTAAACTTGAAGTTAGTGTGAGATTAACGTGTGGAGAACAAGAACCCCAGAATCGGTCACATAAGCTTCAGAATCGGGACTAGGATGTTCCTAGTGAAGTTAGGAACAGGTCTGATGGCCTCATCAGTTCTGGTTGTGCCTGAAGGTAGGGGGTCACTGAAACACTTGTCTCTGCTTGTAGCTTCTTGAAATAAGCTGCAGGGCCTGGTGGCTTATCTACTGTAAGCATGCTAGATGGGTGGTCTCTCTCACTTGTCAGGTGGGCTGCCGGAAGAGCTATCACTTCTTGACCTAAACAGTAGACTGCTACCTCCTGATTCTTTAACCAGGAAACACACCTATGTCACCTGAACTTAGAAGGTGGTACCTCAGTTTCTCAGTCCTCTCTAGTGACAAGGTCACTGGCTTCAGGAATAACATGGTGCCCTTCCTTAAAGGCTCACTTTCAAGGTACTGGAAGTGATCATCTCCCCAGTAGACGTCTGGTGTGTTTACAAGACAGCTTTGAAAATAAGGCTGCATCATGGGTGCACCTTCTATGTAGTACTGGGGTACACCTTTGGGATGGGCGGTGAATAAGAACACTGAAAATGATCTTGGACTTTCTCGTCCTCCCTCAGGTTCCTGACTTCTGAGCCCCCTAAAGTGAGAGCTGTGAATTGAGATTAAAGTATCCAACTCTTAAGACCATAGCAATAGCAAATTGCTTATGGCCAAATGGTTGAGTGGTATCAACAAGTTCCTCGCTTATTCTTAATCATGCCTGCGAATTCTAAGTAGATTCCAAAGGAAGAGAGAACTCCCAGGAAAGTGACCAGCCTAACGCGGTCAAATGACTGTCTCCAGAGCTGTGTGTTACCAACAGCAATAAGCTCTAAGAACAGGGGGACTGGGAGTAAGACTGAAAACGTTAAAAGAAAAGTGGATCTGCCGGCTTGTAAGTCCTCTATCCCAGCATGACAAAAATAGAGCTTGGGGTTTCCTTCGGGAATCACAGATGGTTTTTCAGACAAGAGGTGGCCAATATTGATTTTTAAATTGGACCACCTGAAGAAGCCAAAGTTGGTGTTTGCCTATACTCACCTCAAGAGTCTTAAATCCCATGGTGGTGAATGGAGAAGGGGATGGGGTCTCATTCTTACCATGACAGAGTAGCTTTGTCTTTCCCAGTGATGCTGGACCCACATCAGTTGATAGAAACTGAATGTTTTCCCCCCTTCCAGTATTGATTCCTAGGTCCTGATCTAAATCAGACCAGGGGTATGAAGATATCATTTCCAGAGGTGACCTGTCCTTGCAGATGACTTGGGAGTAAACCCATGGCAGAGCAGGACTGCAGCCTTCTGCCCAAGCCTCAAGTTCTAGATCCTCCCCTCACACAAAAGAAGGGGACCCCTGCCTGCATGATCCTCACCACCTCCAGAGGCGGAACTTCGATGGGTCTCTGCAAAATGCAGTCAAGATCCACAAGGCTTGGTCTTGACACACAACGGTCCTGAGTGGCTCTTGGAGGAGCCACAGTTTCTAGCCCCAAGACATGAGGGGATGAGACAAGACTTTACACAGTTTGGGACCCAGAGAGAGATGTTAGTGCTTGAAGACTCAGCTTCTCTCTGCCTCTTGCCTGAATGCTCCCCATCAGCCTAGGGGAAACTGCCCGGTGTTGTCAGTAAGGTTCCAGGTCATACATGTCATGGCATTCAGGGAAGTCTTCCCATGTCTGGGCCCCTCAAGGCGCTGGCTCCCTAGGTTGGGTGAACACACCGTACCTGCTCCCACACCTGGGAGTATCTGGAATCTTGCCAGGCCACACCATCTCTCCTTAGGCCAGAATCACTTGCTCTTCACTCAAGGGCCCTCCAGGGCTTCTCAGTTGAAGGTATGTTGGGGTCCACATCACTCTTGGGGCTCTCTCCTTCCCGGAGAAAAGGCATCAGCATCTTGTCTCTGTTGGGCAGCATGCCTTGCTGCTTTCTGGGAACTCGGCTACCTCCTGACAGACCCTTACCTTCCAAGACCAGGATCTCAGTACCAAAAACTGCCCCTTGCTAGTAGTGACACGAGATGTTGATTGGCGCTCTCTGCCCTGCTGGGATCTGAAAATGCATGTAGTTTGTCTGAACACCTCCTGAAGGAAAGTAGATTCTAAGTGTCTCTGCCATGAGGCTGTGGTCCGAGAAGGCTCTGGCCTGAACATTCCAGGGTCTGCTGGTCCACATGCACCTGGCTATCTTTTGTCTTTGTGAGCTCTTCCTTGGCTGGTCCTCATCATCCCAGCTGGCACTGTGCTTTGGGGACACCTGTACCTCACGGCTTCACCTGATATCTGTGCTCCTGTTCCCCCTCCTCCTGTCTGCACCTCTAGTAGAGCTCTTCTAAACTCCAAATTCCTGTTGCCTATACCTATTAGGGGTCTCATTAGGTGTTTGAAATGCAGGTGATTCTAGATGGAGTTCAACTCCCCTACACCATCTGCATGTCTGCAATTTCCCCATCTCACTCTGCTGTCTGGAATGAAAGTAAGACATTACTTTGGAGTTTACCAGTGTTCCACTGCCGCCTTGATGCCTCGGGGACTTGAGCAACTATGCAAAGCTAATGGTGAGGAGGGGCTGAGGGTGAGATGGCGACCCCTTCCTGTTGGGTTTTAATCCTGCGATGCTGCACCACTGTGAGTCCCTCTTGAGTGCAGTGACCACTCCTTCAGGGCATTATTCCCTTCAGGCCCCAACCCCACCACCCTTTTCATCAGATATGAAATCTACGTCTAATAACTGAGGGCAGCCCTGAGTTAGGGATCATGTTCCAAGAGGTCGGATGGAGCCTTGCATGGCTCTCAACACAGCAAAGGAGCAGCTGAGAAAAGGAGCACCCCCAGCACATCGGCCTGTCCTAAGCCTCTTCCCAAACCAGTGGAACGCGGGGGAAGCAAAGCCTAGTGTCAAAACGTGTCCTGTGGATACTCATGACAGATGGGCAAGCTTGGCAAGTAACACTGGTGCCTGTGATTGAGTGGGATGACAAGTTTGATCTACATACATAATTGTATGTATGCTTTCATAAAGTGTTAGGAACACTCAATGGAAGCCTTCCACAAAACAAGGGTCAGACTGGAAATAGAACCCAAAATCTTGTGTTGGAAAATATCTTGGCATCCTGTAATCTATAGCTATGAAGCCCTAAACCCCAAGACTGCTAATGGCTGTGCCCCCTCTCTGGTGGCACCCTTTAATTCTGTAATAAGTCCTCAGTACGGTCACTTAGGCAGACCTAGGAGACTAAGGAATTCCACTACACTTCCTGGAAGCAGACCAAGTCAAGGGTCATGTGCTTTGGTGATCAAGGGGGTTTGGGGAAATCTGCAGCCAGTCTTGAGGACCTTGCTGTGTGCTCTGGGGCACACACCAAGCAGTCATCCAGAATGTGCCATGCTATGTTCCTAGGATGCGTTGCAGTTGCTCTTCATATTCTGTGCTTCATGATTCAGTCACTAACTTCAGCCCTGCCGGCGGCTCACGGACAGTTTCTCCACAGCATTCCGAACTACTGAATGTATTGAGTGCAATCAATCCTGCTGCATAGCAAAAATACGCACAGTATTGTCAACATGAGACAAACAGCAGACTTGCTAGGTTGCTGCAAAAGTAATCATGGGTTTTGACGTCACTTTTAATGGCAAAAACTGGTTACTTTGGCTCTGCTTCTTTGTTAGGACAGTGCAAGGAGTGGTCACTATGGCAACAATTTGATGGATGGGGTATGTAGGGGATGGTGGAACATCAGTTAGTAAACTTGTTCCCTCTCCTTTCTAGAATCTGGAACCCAGTGAGTAAATGGCTAAATAAATACTTCTGGCTGCAAGACAAGAAGAATGTCTTCCCCTCCAGCTTCAAAAATGCTGTGGGTTAATTCTTTATTCGCATAAGTCTCGGTCCTATAACTGTAGACTTGGGTCACAATGAGGATCCTTCACTTACTTTTATCTAGAGCAAACTTTTGCCCTTTCCCGGGAAGCCATAATTTGTTGCTGGGTCACTGGGTGACCCCTTCCCAGCCCCTGTGTGGATTCGCATGCTTGGTGTGGCCTTGGGCACCTTGAGGCTGCCCACACAACTCGGTGTGGAAGTCTTCCACCATCCAATCTTCAAGAGTAGGACAAACTGGCACACAAGGCTCTCTTCCTAAGATGGGCTCTGACTGACTCTTTGGACAATCCCTCAGACAAATCCTCATCTCACATAAGGTGACACTTGCAGGGGCATCGGCAGGATTGCGGGTCCTCCCAGGCCCCTCTGCATGGCTGCTGCTGGTGTTGGCCATGCCACCTGTTTTCATGGTAACTTGCTGGGGGTGGTGGCAGCACCCCTGCCTGAGACCCAACCCTGAGGAAGGAGGACGATGGTACTGATCCCTTGATTTACTCTTTTATTGCATTTTCACATGGGGGTCAATGTTTACTTTGGCCTTGGTGTTAGGTAAGGTAGCGGGTTCCCCAATCAATACCTCCCCTTTAAATACTACACAACTGGAATTTCCTACAAAGTCTATGGTGGATAAAGGACAAATACTGAGATGGTAAAATGAACAAATGAGAATCGAGAGGTTTCTGGGAAAGTATCCCAACTGCGGACCAACTTACTCCTCGCTGAGGTCCACTGGGCTATCACAGTGCATAAGAATACATATGGTCTTTTTTATTTTTTATTTTTTTTCCTTAAATCAGTCTGATCCCTTTAACGTGGTCAAGACAGGGCCCTCTTCTCAGTCCCTAAGGCCTATGGTGACTACAAGTGACTATGATCTAAAACTCAAGGTGAAGACCTCAGGTGCTATGCTGGGTCATGAGCCTGCTCAGGGCATGTAGCCATGACACTCTGTGGGTCCTCTGTCTGGGAGGGAATAAAGCAGCCAGTTCTTAAAGGCGAAAAACCTGACTCTCCCATGGGATCTCACCTTCAGGAGGATGAAGCCCTGAGGAGTTGGAGTTCTCTGTAGAATGTTTATCCTGCCCCAGGTATCTGTTGCTCACCAAAATCCTCTTCATTAGCACAGAACTGAAGAGAAGTATTTCTAATGTCAGAAAACACTAACTTGTGGCCAGAAGGTCCAAACATACTCAGACTGGCCCCAAAAAATCGGCACCTTAGAATCCTAATTCAGGAGGGCTAGGACACAACTCCACAGAATAAAGTCCTATGGGAAGGGCCAGGGCTGTAAACAAAGGCTGAAGCTATGAGCAAAATGGTTGCAGAAACTAAGAATTCTCCATGCAGGTGTTGGGGTCCAGCCACTCCACCTTGTGGAAACGGCCCAAGCCTGGCGTGGACAGGGGAGGAGATGGCTCTGCTTGCTGTCTGCTTTATTGCATTGTGACTTCAGGGGTTGGTTCTGATGTCATTTTAAAGCTCAGCCAAGGTTAAGGTTGGAGAAGCAGGCTGTATCCCCTGGTCTCTCATTTTATATTCAGAGGCCAAAAAGCGCTCTGCTCAGTGCTTGAGCTCACGAAGTGGAGGAAATGCTGGAATGTGGGCCGTTCAACACCAGTTTCTCAGGAGCTCAAGTGAAAGAGGGCCGTAGGTCTCCTGGGGGTAGTTGAGACCGCTTGGGACACTGGAACTTAACTAAATCGGCCACAGCAGCTAAACTGCTGGGAACAGGGTTGTTCCTGTTCCTGTCAAGATACAAACACAACTAGGGCACTTCTTTTTGTAAACTTTATACTAAGAAATAGGTGTTGGTTTCGGGGGATGCTCAAAGTAGAACGAAGCCAGCCCCTTCCTGCCCAGTCCAGCATCTTCTCGGGCCCTCTGAGGATGGGATGCGAGTATGAAGGCATTGGGGTGACAGTCACTAAGAACACCAGAGATCGAACAAGGCTTACTCCCTGAAGAACAAGGTAATAGCAAACCCTGTCCTCACATCCTTCCCAACCTGGTAGGGCGAGGATGCAAAGCATGTTGAGGTAGAAAGATAAAGGACTCCTTGGTGTTGATCTAATAGATGGGGTTGCCCAGTGACCTTCTTACTACGGAAGAACCCCAAAATGATTTTTAATCTTGCCCCTATATCCTAAGCAGAACTCTGACCCCTCGTGCTCCCATGCAGGCGAGGAAGACTGCATTTGTGGCTCTCTGGTTACTTGAATCTGTGTGTTTAAGAAAGCCAGGGCAGACAGCTGCAGAAGTCGACAATAACCACCTCAGAGCTGCCAATCACTTGGGCCACAGTCTATGTCCCAAGGAAACGGGCTAGAAGTGCAGAGATGGGGGGTGCGCCAGCGCCTCTCGTGGGAACTTGGCTTGGTAAAGGAGCCCGAGAGAAATGGGACGAGACCCTGGCTCCAAGCCTGTTGGCACCAGCTTGGTCCTGAAGAGTGGGCACTGCACAGAAGATGCCACACTCAAAGCCTCCTCGAAGCCTGGCAGCCAGCCCCTGTGCCAAGAAGCAAGGTGACTCCTGTCTTGGGTGCCAGCGCTGGAGCCCGAGGAAGCCTGATGGAGGAGGCCAAAGCTTCCCCACGCTTCCCTCCGGGTAACAGGAGCCAGGGCCTCCTATGATAACGGGGGGAATCACGGGGAGCATGTGGCGCTGGCTGGTTCCAGTGTGGTTCGTGGGTCTCAGCTCAGTGCCCCTATAGTCACATTGGGGTGGGTTACTCCCTGGATGTGATGCTGTACCATGGAAACATGCTGCTCAGTTAATGAGCAAATTAAAGCCACCTGTCTCCCTTCAACCTATTTATTCTTTATCTGAGCACTGAGTTCATCGAACCCTAACTCCCTAGAATTCTACTTAACATACAACTGAATGAGGTGATGTTGACCAACAGCATGTGGACCCATCTCAATATTGAATATCTGCAGAACAAGCATGTCCCTGCCAGCCAGCAGTTTCCATCCTAGAGAATAGAGATAGACTGCATAGATACCAAAGTAGTGTTTCATGAGGTCACAAGAATGGGGAGAAGGCAAGGCCTCATTGACCTTTGTAAGGACTTCAACTTCTACTTTAGGTGAAATGGAAATGAATTGAGTTTTGAATGGTAGACCTTGTTTTCTTAAGAATCTCACTGGCTCTGCATGGAGAACAGCTTGTGTAAGGGAAGAGAAACCACTTAGGAGCATCATGCAAAAGCCAAGGTATAAAGTGACAGCTTAGTCTAAGTGCATGGATGTGGAGGTAACAGCTGGTCAGATCTCGGCCCACATTTGCCGAGACCAGCTCGGTCGTGGAGACCCCAACACAGGCAGCCTGAAGGAATTAAGAGTCAGACAGAAATTAAGAGTGCAAAGTGGGATCGGGGTTGACAGCATTTCCAGCTGAGAGCCCAGAGCAGACTGACCTATGTATGTATTCTTCATGAACAAGTGATTTTTCACGAGCAGGTGTTCTGTTTTTTCATAGAATAAACATAAACTAGACAGGCAGCTAGTGCCTGTTCACTGCTAATTAAGATAAACTAGAAAGCATTCTTTATAAGGGAGCAAGGGGGGCAGAGGCACATATCCTGTGTTTTAAGAACTGGTTTAATGCATGACATCCATACACTGTTTACTATTTTAGGACACCCTGAGAAGTTTTCTGCCTGGGGCTGGCTCTGCGTTCCTTGCTGTTTTTCCTCAGTAAACAATATAATTCCTCGCACATCAAGACCTGTCCCTATCACGTGTTGAAGATGGAAACTTGTGTACACTTGAAGTAGGAAGCCTGTATGGGAGATGAGTTTTGGAAGAAAGTCTTAAGCACGAGTTTGACATGCATAAAAGGAAATAGTCAAACTGGTGTTGCTGACTTTTTAAATTCTGTTTCAAACTGTATACAAACTTCACTCCAGACAGCAGTAAAGAATGAATTTCTTATGCCAACTAAACTAATGGAGAGAAGAAACAGCTGCGTCTTCAAGCAAATGGCGATGGGAAGGATGACCCACACTGAGTTGAGAAGGAGGGAGGTGGGTTGGGGAGTGGTAATTACCTATAAAAGTGAAAACTAGCCCTCATCCCTAATGAGGGTCCTCACTGGGACCAAGAGTTGTGGTGTGGAACGATACTTGCTGGATGACTGAAGTCAAAACTTGAAGATAGTTCCTCTGAGACATCAAGATGGGACCTACCAGTAACCATGGGAATTGACTTGGGCTCTTGCATGTGGGATGGAAGGAAAGGTTTCAGAAGTAAATTCAGGATGAGGCAGACTCCTGTGGCCACATCAACATATACGTTGACCTAATTGTGACAGACAGTGCTGAGGAGAGGGGAGAGGAGAGAGGGTGAGGTGCTAGTGTGTAATCCAGGAATAAGGGATGACCTAGCAGTCAGAGCATATGAGCAAATCGTGGTTAAGATGATGGAGAAAGTTCCCCTATCTCATCCCTGTGACACTGGGAACATGGGAAGAAATGCTGTAGCAAAAACTGGCCATGAGTGGATGCAATGCCTTTGAGTAGCAGCCAAATTTCTCTTTCCCCAAATCAGTGGGGAGCTCCCAGGAGTTTGGGACTCAAAGCTTCCTTTGGCAGAGTTGCCAAACTCTCTAAGAACTCGGGAAAATGTCTTGGGACATCTCAGATGTGTGTGTCCTAGGTGATAACGGGTCCAGGCAACAAGTGATCCAAGGTCAGGCATCTTAACATTTGTCTGATTCCTACTCTCTTGGATACAATACTTCGGAGTTTTCACCTTTCTTGCCTACTGACCTCTGTGGTTAGAGTAGACCCTGGAGCTCTAGATCCATTTTCTTTACACAAATTTGTTCTTGGTCTTCATAAAAATGTGACTTTTCTGCTTACCTAACTATTTCTAAATCCAGCTGACTTGAACTCTGATTTGCTCAATTAAAGTACAATAGGTGCTGAAGACAAGAATCTAGAAATAGGAAACCCATCTAGAAAAGGATGGTTCTTAGGTCAGAATGCCTCCTTTGAGCTGGTCCACACCATGCAGATGGTTTTCACCTTTCCTCACTTCTAACAGGGGTTAGATATCCAAGTTCCGTTAAATACAATACTGTCCTCCTTAACTCCAAACGAAGAAAAGCAACTGATACTGGGGACAAAGTTGCTATGAAGCTAACTTTCAGTTGAACAGAACTCTGGACCCAAATGATAACAAGAGTTTTTATGCCAGAATCAAACATAATGAGACTCAAATCAAGATCCTGAGCTTACAGACCCCTCGCAGTCAAGGGTCCAATTTGGGAGCGCTTGCTGTGGGCCTATTGTGTCATACTTGGCCTTTGACCCCACCCTGTGTTTGCTCTGAGAGGGTTCTGGTATTACTGGGTCTTTTATAGTCTAGCATCCTACTTGGGTAGGTCCTATTTGTAAGAACCGTTGGTACCTCTGGCAAGGTCCAGGGGGATTGTGCCTCTTAGCTCCTTGATGACAGTTGGGAGCTAACAGCATGGGGAAGGCCTTAGAATTTCCAAAATGGTAAGGTCTTAAGTATGAAGAATAAGACTTAGTGCATACAGACCAGAAATTGACATGGTTTTCCAGAGACTACATAAATGTACACATGGTGTATGGCTTCATGGCGACAGGTGGCACTGGCAAGGACTCGAGGGAGGCTGAGCTGAGAGAATTAGAGGAACTGAAGGGTCTTTGTCCTGGGGGAGACAGTATATCCTTGGTGGGAGAGGGAGGAAGGCAGCAGACTGCCTGCGAGGTGAGGTAGTACTTGCCATATCAGGCCCAAACAAAAACAGAAAAACTGAAGGGGAAACTCGGTGTTAGTAACCACATTTGGTGAAAAGTGCCCTTGGCCAAGGACAAAGGCCCACCCCCGCCGGTGTTGCAGCCGGGATAGTCTCTGTTCCTGAGGCTTCAGAGCACCGGCATCGGGCAGTCCACCTCAAACCAAAGGCCATGCGGCGTTTCAGTTCACCTCAAGATCAATTCGGGTTTAGGGTGAACACAGGCTCCAGGCATGCCCCGAGATGGGAGTCTAAAGCTGCCTCATGTCCAAGTTGACATGAGAAGGTCCAATTCTTGTTTCATTTTAGTGATACATCTGGACCTGAGTGAAAGGCTGAAATCGAAAGAGAAGTCCCCTACCAGCCCCCACCCCACCTGATGGACATCGAGGGGGCCTCCCCGCATGTGTCCCCACACAGCATGCACACAAGTCTGGCAGGAGGTTCCTCGAACTCTTGTCAGGTTCTAGCTGGCTGAGTCCTATTGCCTGTGCAAAGATTCAGCAGGGATCTGTTGCCCACATGATTAGGATTCAAGTCTGGCCAGACGCTGCTGAATAGGCGGAAGTCTGAAATCATGAAGTGGGACTTAAATCTACAGCAGCAGGATTTTTCTCTGGAGTCTTGGGGCTGGCACTTCCTGAGTCTCATGCTGCCTCTGCTCCTGTGGCAACTGACCACTCACCTGGGGCAGGGGGCTCATCCTGGAGCTGCTTCCACACCTTCTCCAGCCCCCTCCCCTGCTGGTGAAGGTGCTGTTCTCGTCTGTCACGAGTGCTCTGTGCTGCAGCTCAGTCAATCTGGACAGGTCTTCCAGAGCCCTGGTGTGCAAGCCCATGGTCTAGACTGGTCTTTCCCAGCTCTGAGATCCCAGTTCAGATCGGACCAGAGACTGTCGAATATGCAAAAGTTTGAAACCACAGACCTGGCTTTAGATCCACAGGCTCAAAAAAATAAAAGCCACACATAGGGGTTACCGTGCTGCTGCTTGTAGCTCATATTGTGAATCTACTTATTAAAGCCTATGTGAGTGACCTTGGGAACACTAAGGGAAGCTTCAGAGGCCCTAAGGCAGGAATATATCATGGCCCACCTTTGAGGACATAGGGAGTAGTAGGGTGGTTGGATCAAAAAATGAGATTCTTAAACTTCAGCCTAGGCAAGTCCACAGACCTTTCTTGAGAGTAAAGGGTATGTCTTGACCTCTGGATTGTTACCAGGGGTAAGTATGGGTCCAAGCATGGCCTTTGTGACTACACAGTAACCCAGCCTTGGCAGCCTGACAGAAGTCAACAATACATCACGTGAGTGAAGAAAAGGCTTTTCAAGTTCAAGAGCTCTTGCCGAAGGGTAGCAGTGGGGTTTGTCTTGGGGTCAACACCAGCCCCTTCAGATCTGGTTGGGGAGGAACAGACTCCTGGTTCGTAGATGAGAGTATAAAGGACAGCATAGCATGGCCTTAAGGACCTTACGAGGTTCTACCAACAAACTGTCAATGTTGGAGATGAGGACAGAAGTAGTGTGAGCTTCCTGGGCACTGCTCATGCTTCTGGCGGCTGTCCAGGCAATGGAGCTGGTGTTTGGGAGTGAAGGCATTTTGGTCACACCACAGGGGCAGTGTGCTGGAGTCCAGTCCAGCAGACTGGACTCTGGGGACTATAGTAACTACAGGGCCTTAGCTGTGGGAGCCCCTAAAGTGAGCCAGGGGAAGCACCCTAGAGCCACTCACTCCTGCTTCCTGAAGCTACTATGGGGGAGGGAGACCTCTCCTTGGGGACCAACCTCCTGGTACAGAGATCTTGCACAAAGAATGCATGAGGCTTTCTGTGAGACTGGCTTTGGATGTGGAGAATCAGTGTGGAAACTCAAACACAGAGGGCATTGGCTCCTCTAAAACTGGCAGCTGGAAACGACGGCTGAGATCAATCTCCTTGGGCAGGTAGCTTCCCTTTGCCTCCTGCTATCTCCACAACACCCCACCCCACAACCACACACACATCTGCAGTCCCTACAGGCTGACCTCCTCACTCTTCCATGTTCTTTGGCCTCTGTATTAGGGTTTTCTAGAGGGACAGGAATAGGATAGATGAGTATCTATAAAGGGAAGTTTATTAGAACTGACTCTCATGATTACAAGGTGAAGTCCCACAATAGGCCATCTGCAAGCTGAGGAGCAAGGTTGTCAGTATGAGTCCCAAAGCCTCAAAATTAGAGAAGCTGACAGTGTAGCCTTCAGTCTGTGGCTGAAGGCCTCAGAGCCCCTGTCAAGCCACTGGGGTAAATCCAAGGGTCCAAAGCTGAAGAACTTGGAGTCGGATGTTCAAGGACAGGAAGCATCCAGCATGGGTGAAAGATGAAGGCCAGGGGACTCGGTTAGTCCTTCCACATTCCTCTACCTGCTTTTATCCTAGCCATGCTGGCAGCTGAACCGTGAAGTTCCACTTCATGATTTCAGATGGTGCCCACCCAGATTGAGGGCGGGTCTGCCTCTCCCCGTCCACTGACTGAAATGTTAATCTCTTGGCAACACCCTTAAAGGCACACCCAGAAACTACTTTGCATCCTTCAATCAAATTGACACTCAATATTAACTGTCAGACTCTCATTGGGTTTGGACAATGAGAAGCTCCACATGGAAGAAAGGGACAAAGGACAGCAGTGCGCGTGACTCTGCCTCCTCCATCAACGGTCATCTTGAGCTGCTTATGTTCAACTGGAGGCAGCTGCAGTGCCAAGATGTAGTTGTCCCTTAGTGTCCCAAACTCCATCTTAGTGTCCCAAAATCAAGTGTCTCCTACCCTCTGACGCCCCAAGTCTGGGAATAGCTCCTGTTCTTTGTCCTGGGATTGCTAACCTCTATACCAGCAATCCTCAGTGTGTTTCCTGGACCATCAATTACCTGGAAACATTGGAAATACGAGTTCCTGTTTCTCCTCCCCAACGACTACAAGAGCAGAAATTCCAGGGGTGACCTAGCACTTGGTGCCTGGAAAAACTCCTCCAGAAGATTCTGATGCCCACTAAAGTCTGAGCTCTCCTGCGCAGGATCACAAAGGCCCCGGGCTGCGTTCCCTTGTGGACCTGACAGGCTCACATCCTATGCGGATTCCTGTTCTGCATGATCCTGCCTTTAATTATCGAGTTCAAGGTGCCGCATGTGTCCTGTTGGATCTCCTTTGATGGCTCAGTGCTGTGGGGCTACACCTGTATTGTGACTACTGATCACTCTGCAGTGATGTGGCTGCCAGGAAGGACAGATGTCTTAGGTTTCTGGGTAATCCTTAGGGTAGTGTTTCCAGGATGAGTGTCTTATTTTCCTCCCATACTAAAGCTTGGCCAGCTCAGCCCAAGTTACCATGCCGGGGAGATGGCATCAAACAGCCTCGTTGTCAGAGGCCCCATTTGGAATAATGAAGGCAGAATCTGTGCTTTCTCTGGAACTGTGTAGCTTCTCGCTGATGTCTACACAGTTACCATCCCCTAAGAACAAACTAATAGATGTCGTGGGGAGTAGCCACGGCTGACTCCCCGTTCTGTCACGGCAAAGGTTGACCTCTCAACTTGGAATTCCCATTAGGATCCCAGTATGGATACTTGCTTTACGTGTAGATATTTGGGTGGGAACAAGCCCCAGGTTCCTGTGACATTGGGCACATCTTATTGGTAAGATGTCACTGAGGTCACAAAATTACCTTTTCTGGCCTCTTGTTTGAGGCTATAAACCTACCGTCTTGAGCCTTTAGTGGTTCACAAGCAAACCGGGTACATGGAAGGAACGACACCTAATGGTGACTTTTCATTAGAAAACAAGGATTATGCTGTCATTCCCCCAAACAGATCAGACTTATGGCTACCCCTAGGCACAAAGTATGTGGATATGAAATGAATAAACTTCAGGCAATGTTGTCTGGCAAGATACTCCCTTCACATCAGAGCTGTGTGTGGCATGAGTTGAGGGTGGGGTGAAGCTTGGTGTTGGGAGCAGGTGCCATGGATGCCTCAACTTCCTGCTGCTGAAGTCTCGCTGAGCCTTCTAGACCCGAGCCAGCTCTGTATAGTATCAGCATTTTACTGTGCAATACAACTTTTCACTATGTCAGGTGGCATCCAGCTCATGGGTCAAAGTTCAGCCACTGAGACTCTTCCGCATCTGTAGAGTCTTTTAGGTGCTTATTGCTACCAAGACCCTGAAAGAAACCAGGAGTTAATTTTTAAATGTAGAGCACTTACTGGCAGAAGTAAGCACAGCTCACATGTTTCCTGGATCCTATGTTGTCATTCAGTCCAAGCTTCCCGGTAGCTGCATGTAGCATCTACCACATGAGACTCCCACTGGTAGAGCTGCTAAGACACAAGGCTTGAGGCATGGCAGCTCACAGCTTGGTCTGGACATAACTAAACTTTTTCTCTCATTGTGTCTAAACCATAATGGCAGTTGTAAGAATGACCTTGTTAGTGGATTTGAGTGGACTCCCCGAATGTTACATGCCCTCTGATTCTCGGAGCCTACCAAGAAATATCTCCTAACATTTAGTGCAAAAGAAGCAGCTCATCTCCTTATTCTTAATAGGCTGTACTGACAAAGTCCAGATCACAGTATGTAGCAGTGACCCTGGGCATACTCCTACTTCAGAATCCTTTGTGTGTGTCTAAAGCATATGCCCAGTACTAACAGCAGGATGGTTTGTCCATGCTGAGAAGCCAGCAGAACACAGCTCTGACCAGCAAGAACGACGTGACCTACCAATGGTGTGTTCTGGCCTGGGGTAAAAACTATTACTACCCAGGGGAATCGGCTCCATGAGCAGGAGCTGCTTGGAGCAAGCACTTGCCTGGGGATGTTTGTGATCAGGCTGACCTCTGGAGGCCTCCCCTGACTCCCTCAGAGCCTCCAAGAAGGTGACTGTTCTGCCTGGTACTGCTCCAATTTCCCTCAGAGTAAAGGCAGGACCATGTGCTAGGAGGTCCATCTGGGTACATCTACTTCAAGGCTTTGGCGTTACAAAGCTGCCACAGGATGCCAGAGCTTCTTGCAGGCATTGTGTCTCGAGGGTTTTTTCCCTGACCTTGACCAGAATCTCACGGACTGTCCTGAAAGAAGTCATCTAGGTGGCCTGCTCCACAAATATCCCTGGGAGACCTGAATTTGTTGTGGAAATAATAGTACAGAAAACAGACTAGAAGCTCAAGGCTGACCCGATTTCCTGTTTCTGGAGTTAGGAAATCGCCTTCCTGCTACCTTGCACATCCAGCAAGTTTTAAACCTTACACGTACAACTCAATCCTGAAATTGCCATTTTCTTTGTTTGTTTCTTAATATTCCACTTGTTTCAAGTGTTCACAACTGCTTGTTGGATTATTTTCCAGATCTTTTAATCCTGATGTTAGTATCTTCTCGGTGCTCTCGTGTGACTGCCTCTTCTCATTCCAACTGAAATGTTTTCTGGATCTTGGTACAGTGAGTAAACCTAGGCTAAATATGATAAAACTGAGTTTTACTAATAGCTTCTGTCTGTATGCAATCCACCTGTTGACTTAATCAACATTTGACTTAACGACCCATGAAAGTGCTGTCCATCTGAACATAAACTCCTGTGGCACTGCTCTGACCAGTCACATCCTCACCCAGATGAGGAGACTCCACCCCACAGTCTCCTTGGCACCACTGTGTACTGGGGCTGGTGAGTGCCTCATTACCACAGGAGGGAGGTATGATGGAAATCGATGCCCTTCTCACAGGCTTGGGTGAGAGGTAGGCAGCCCCCTCTTTACTGCCGGGGCTAAGAGAGGAGGTTCTTTCCAGAAGCTCTGCTGCATCATGCCACTCTCAGTTCCGTGCCTCCATGCTTGGCAACAGCACAGATTCTAATCTTCTGAGGCTGGTTGATGTCTTTTTTTTGGGGGGGGGGAATGTGGTGGTTAATAGAGAAAGGGGATTGATATTAATACGAAACTATGGACAACATGACGAAGCCAAAAGCAGTGTATCCATCACTCAAGTCTTAAAAACTCTGGCAGTGAAGGGAGAAGCAAGGTCACCCAGGTCCCTGTTACAGCCTGGGATTCAGTCCTTCCGAAGCGTGCTGACCCCATCTCCACACAATTGGAATGGCTTTTTGCCCTCTCAGAATGGAGGATATTCTATCCTGATCTGAAGTGGTCAAACTCCAGGAGTGTGGAGAAATGAGCCTCCCACGGGTGACCTCTGTGTAGCGAGGGTTTGGGGTAAATTGGTGGCAGAACAAGGTGGTTGCCTTGTACCCATGCCTCAAGTCCTACGTTCCCTTCCCTTTACACCCAAAGGTGACCATGTCTGTCTGCACAGGCTCTCATGATCCTCACCAGAAATAACACTCAAGTGAGTCCCTGCTAAATACAGTCACGGGATCCTCAAGGCTTTGAAGTCACAAGGCTCTAGGGTCCTAAGTGACTCCCAGAGGAGCGATGGTTTCTCCCCAGTCGAGGAGAAAGAGGTCATGCAGCCTGAAATGCCAGGGGCCCATACAGGTCTCCACTCAATATCAGGCTTTTCTGCCTCTCTCCTTCCTGGTTCTGGCTCGGATTCTCCACCCTCAGCCTGGCCTCTGTGCTCCTTTCAGATTTACAGCCTCCTTGTGCATGTGGGATTTCTACCTGTCAGGTCATGATATGCCTGGGGATCTTGGAGCTGGGCCCTGAAGGGCTGGCTCTCTGGGTCGCATGAACACATAGCCCCAGGATACTCAGGAGGTCTGGGAATCCTGCCAGGCCATGCCATCTCTATTCTTGCCAGCATCTGTTGCACTTTCCTCATGTCCATCAAGGGTGGATTCTGTTGTAGAAAGTATGTTGGGGTCCACACTGCTCCCTGGGGTTATCTCTGCAACAGACTCTGGCATGAACACGTGGAGACCATGTGGCTGTCACACTCTGAGGATCCTCAGTCTCAGGGAATGAAGCGGCCGGTCCTCAAAGGTAGATGTTAGGGGTAGGATAAAGTCACAAGAGTAGAGATAAGGCCAGGCTTTGCAAACTTTTGTAAGGACTTTAGCTTTTGCTTTGAGTGAAATAGGAATGGATTCATGAGCTGTGAGTGGTAGGCCTTATGTTTTCAGAATCTCACTGACTCTGTGGGGAAAATAGATTGTAGAGGGGGGAAAAAGATGAGTTAGAAGCACCAAGTTCAAATCCAGGTGTAAAGTGGCAGCTTAATCCAGGTGTGCACGGGTGTGGAGGTGAGAAGTGGTCAGATCTGAGCCCATGTGGCAGGGAGAACCGACACTTCTGGATACTTGAGGTAGGAATACTACATGGAAAAAGTTCTGAGAAAGTCAGAAGTTTGATATGCATAAAACTAATTTAACTGTTTCCAACTTGCTTTATTAAATTTCACTGGCAAACAACTGCATATCCATGGGGTGCATAGCCAGGTTTTGACACATAATTATAGTGACCATATTAGGGTAATCGGCACATCCATCTCAAATTTGAGGTTTGAATTATAAAACCTCATAAATCACAGCCAGATTTCTACAAAAGACCAATATCCCCCGATTCCAAGTCTTTAATGACTTAGAACCATTAAATAGCTCATATCTTTTGTATCAGGATTATTCAATATCCTTCTCCTCGCTATTTAAAACTATGTAACAACTACAGCATCCTACAGTGCTATAGAGTATGAGAACCTCATTCCTATCTATCTGTAACTCCATATCCTTGAACAAATCTCTCCTGCCCCACCCCCATCCTTCCCAGCCGCTAGTATCGGCCTACTTGTCAGATGAACTATTTTAGCTTTCGCATAGAAGTGAGAACATGTGGTGTTAACTTTGTTCCTGACATATTTCACTAAATTCCTCCATTTCCATCCGTGTTGCTGTGGATTGCAGGATTTCATTCTTTTTATGGCTGAATACCACACTTTCCTTACCCATTTACCTGTTGGACACTTAGGTTGACTCCATATCTTGGCTATTGTGAATGAATTGTTCTGTGGTAAACACGGAGGTGCAGCTGTCTCCTTAACATGTTGATTTCCTTTCCTCGGGATAAGTTTCTGGTAGAATTGCTTGATCACATGGTAGTTCTACTTGTAGTTTCTGGAGGCGACCTCAATACCATTTCCCATTGTTGGTACTAGTTTATATTCCCACCAGCAGTGTATAAGTTCTCTTTTCTGCATCCTCGCCAGTGCTTACTTTTTTTCTTTTGATAATAGCCATCCTCACTGAGGTGAGATGATACTTTATTGTAGCTTTGATTTCCATTTCCCAGTGATTAATAATGTTAAATATTTTTCATGCTTGGCCATTTGCATGTCTTCCTTTGAGAAATGTCCACTCGGATCATTTGGCCTTCTAAAAAAAAATTGGATTTTTCTCTTGATATTTGAGCTCCTTGTATATTCTGGATATAGATCCCCTAACAGACAATAACTTGCAAGTATATTTCTCCCATTCTGTAAGCTGTTTCTTCAGTGCTTCCTATGCTGTGAAGAGGCCTTAGTTTGGTACAATCCCCTTTATTTTTCCTTTAGTTCTCTGTGCTTTTTGATGTCTTGCTCATAACCTTTTCCCAGACTCATAGTCCTGAAGTGTTTCCCCTATGTTCTGTTTCGGATCTAATATTTAGGTGTCTGATTCATTTGAGTTGATCTTTATATAGGGTGAGAGAAAAGGGAGGGTTGGGGGTCTAGTTGCATTCTTCAGCATATGGATATCTAGTTCTCCCAGAATCATTTATTGAAGAGACTATACTTTCCCCAGTGACTGTTCTGGCACCTTTGTCAAAAGTGACTTGGCTTATAGCTACGTGGATTTCAGTTTTGTTTCATTGCTCTGTGTATCTGGTTTTTATGCTATTACCATGCCATTCTGGCTACTACAGCTTTGTGGCACATGTTGATGTCTGGTGCTATACCTTCAGTGTTCTTTTTGCTCAGAATTGATTTGGCTATCCTGGGGTCTTTGGTTCCATAAAAACTTTAGGAAATTTGTTTTCTATCTTTGTGAAAAAAATGCCGTTGGTACTTGGATAGGGATTGCTTTGAATCTGTAGATTGCTTTGGGTAGTAAGGACACTTGAGATCTCCCAATCTAAGTGTGGGATGCCTTTCTGTTTGTATTCCATTTTCTCAGTTTGTAGCTTTCCTTGTAGAGGTTTTATACCTTCTTGGTTAAGTTTATTTCTAGATACTTTTTGGTAGATACTTGAGATTGTCTTTGACTTCTTTTGGCTAGTTCATTGTTCATATGTAGAAATGCTACTGACTTTTGTATACGTTGTATGTCGTAACTTAACTGAATCTTTATCAGTGAAGTTTTTTGGGTAGCATCTTTAGGTTTTTATGTAAGATGCCACCTGCAAATGCTGACAACTGAACTTCCTCCTTTTCAATTTGGATGGTCCTGTATTTCTTTTGCATAATTGCTCTGGCTGGGACTTCTAGTATGATGTTGAATAAGAGTGGTGAAAATAGGCACCCTTGTCTTGTTCCATTTCTTAGAGGAAAAGATCTTAACATCCTACTGAATGGGTAAAAGCTAACTATAGGGTTATCACATGCACAATAGGTTGTTCTTTCCCACTGCCCAGGTAAAGCCGATTTAACAAGACGGGAATTGCAGTGGGGTTTTACACACATAGAGCCAGCTAAATGAGAGGCTAGAATTTTATTGCTCAAATTGGCCTCCCCAAGAATTGAGGCTAGAATTTCTCAAAGATAGTTTGGGGAATAGGAGTGGCTACACAATGGACACTGCTGATTGGGAGTTCAATCATAGGGGTGTGGGAAATGGTCCTTGTCCATGATTGGTTGGGAGTTCAATCATAGGGGTGTGGGAAATGGCCCTTGTCCATGATTGGTTGGGAGTTCAATCATAGGGGTGTGGGAAATGGCCCTTGTCCATGATTGGTTGGGAGTTCAATCATAGGGGTGTGGGAAATGGCCCTTGTCCATGATTGGTTGGGAGTTCAATCATAGGGGTGTGGGAAATGGTCCTTGTCCATGATTGGTTGGGAGTTCAATCATAGGGGTGTGGGAAATGGCCCTTGTCCATGCTAAGTTGCTTCTAGGTGGGGCCACGAGTCACTGGCAAGTCTGGCTGGAACCTTCGGTTGTCAGAAATGCGTGCAAAAAAGACCTCTTAGGTTCTCTTTAGTAGTAATATTATCTGCAAGAATAACTGGAAGTTGAAATCTTGTGACCTCTAGAATAATGGCTGGTAATTGTTTTCATCTATACTTCAGCAGAATTTAGGCTCCTCTTACCTGTCTAACCTGGTGGTCTCTCACTAGCTTTACAAAGGTGGTTAAGTTTGGGGAAGAGCTATTTAGACTATAAACATCTTCTGAAGTAAGCTTGGCCATGTCCCAGGAATGATTAAGGGCAGTTTTGAAGGATAAAGACAAAATAGCAGTTGGTTAAATCAGATCTTTCATTTTCATAATTTTCTCAGTTATATTAACTGTGTAAAAACATATGGCCTTTATTATATTACACTGTACTTTTTTCTATATCTAATTTAAGGGTTTTTATGAAGGGGCAATGAATTTTTATCAAGCTTTTTCTGCATCTATTCAGATCATGGTTTTCTGTTGGAGCACATTTATTGATTTGCGTATGTTGAACAAATTTTGCATCCCTGGGATAAATCCCACTTGATCATGGTGTATTCTTTTTGATATGTCTTATGCATTTGGTTTCTTTGGTGCTTTGAAGAGTTTTGTCTGTTAATTATCGATATTGCGTTGTAGTTTTTTTTTCCCCTCATGTCTTTGTCTGCTTTTGGTGTCAGGGTTATGCTGGCTTTTTAGAATGAGTTGGGAAGAATTCCCTCTGACTCAAATTTCTTGGAATAGTTCAAGGAGATTCAGTGTCATATTCTTTAAATGTTCAATACAATTCAGTAAACGCTTCCAGTCCTGGACTCTTCATTGTTGGAGACTTATTACAGATGCAAACTTGTTACTTGTCTGTTCAGATTTTTCTAGTCTTAGTTTAATCTTGGTAGGTTGTACCTGTCTAGGAATTTATTCATTACCTCTAGACTTCTGAATTGGGACATAGTTGTTCATAGCAGTCTCTAATGATCATTTGTATTTCTGTAATATCTGTTGAGACAGCTCCCTCTCTATTGATCTTATTCATTTGGGTCTTAATACAGCTAATGGTTTAACTTTTAAATCTTTTCGAAAAAAACCTTTTTGATTTCATCTTAGTCTCAATTTTATTTGTTTCTGCTCTGATCTACTTCTTTCCTAGTAAGTTTTGGTTGGTTGGATCTTGCTTCTGTAGATCCTAGAGGTACATCAGTAAGTTGATTATTTCAAGTCTCTAGTTTTTTGACTGTGGGCATCTATCACTATAAACTTGCCTCTCAATACTGCTTTGGCTGTGACCCACAGGTTTTTGTATGTTTCTATTTTCACTACTTTCAAGGAATTTAACTTCCTTTTAAATTCTCGTCTTCACCCATAGATCATTCAGGAACATGTTATCTAACTTCACTGTATCTGTACAGTTTCAAATGTTCTTGTTTATGACCTTAATGAAATAAAGCTAAACAAATATTCTTTTTATCAAATATTCTTTTTATAAAATCATGATTTGAGTCCTGACATGTTGCTCCTAAAGAATATTTTATATGCTGACAAAAGTATGTTCTATAGCCGTTGAGTAAAATGTTCTGTAAATGTCTGTTAGGTCCATCTGTCTGTGGTACAGTTCAAATCTGGTTTTTTTTCTTCCTAGATGATGTGCCCAATGCTGAGTAGGGTGCTGAGGTCCCCAACTCTTGAGTTCAGCTCTCCTTTCAGACATAATGTTAGATTTACATATCTGGATACTTCTGTGGGGGTGCGCATATGGATTTACAATTGTTATATTTTATTGCTGCATTGATGTTTATTATGTTTCTTTACAGCTTTTAAAGTCTGTTTCGTCTGACACAAGTATAGTTACTATTGTCTACCTTTTCGGTTTCCATTTGCGTGAAACATTTTTCAGGCTTTGCGGTTCTTTCTGATAAGGTGGGTTTCTCAGCATATAATTAGGTCTCTAATAGACTGGCTGAATGAATGTTTTAAATGGGGAATTTGTTGATATTCAAATCTATTGATAAGAACTTCTGCCATAGTGTGTTCTGCTGGTTTTATGTATCCATTGTGATGAATTTGTGTTTTGTGGTTGAATGGCTTTCTATAGCAACAAGATTTGACTCCTTTCTCTTTGTGTTTTCACTCTACCAGTGAGTTTTACAGTTTCACATGTTTTCATGATGGTTGTTACTGTATATTCACTTCTAGATAGACTCCTGGGCATTTTATGTAAGGCTAGTATAATGGTGATGAATTCCGTTACTCTTTGCCTCTCTGCGAAATATTTCTCCATTTCTGAAGAATGGCTTTCCTGGGTATAATATTCTAACTGACAGTTTTATTCTTTCAGTACTTTCAACATATCATTCCATTTTTGACCGGCCTAGAAAGCTGCTGCTGAAAAATCTGCTAGCAGTCTAATAGGGGTTCCCTTAAATATGACTTGATGCTTTTCTCTTGCTGCTTTTAGAATTCTTTCACTTTTGATAACTTAGTCTAACTCGGACCTATTTCATTTGAATATACTTGGGATTCCTTGAGCTTCCTCAGACATTGACACATTCTATTGATAAGAGATCATTGGGGTTACAAAGGCTACCTTTCCTGGTCCCTTATTTCAGAATACAAACCCAGCCATCTTAAGGCATAATTTGTTTTCAAACCAAGTACATGTGAAAAGGGACAATATTTAACAAATCTCAGTAGTAAAGGGAAACAGATTAGATTTTGTCATTCTACAAAATTGTGGGATCACAGTTACAGCTACCCTATACAGAGTTGATGAGTTTTGAAATAAGATTAAAATGTAGGCGAAATCTGTCAGGATACCACCCTCCATCATGAAACCACAGGTATGAGTTGAGGGTAATGAAACCCAATGCTGGGAGCAAGTACCATGAATGCCTAGACTTCCTGCTGTTGGTTTCCTTCAGCTTTCTGGCTCCATATTCTAAATATTTCCACATTGCATTTGCATTCTGCTGTGCAGTATGACTTTATCATCCAGTACCTCAGATGGCACCCAGTTTGTGAGTCCAAGTTCAGCCTCTAGGAATTTTCAGGCCTTTAGTAACATGTCTTTAGGAATTTATTGCTACCAGGACCCAGGAATAGGCCAGAAGTTGGTCTTTTCAAATGCAGAGTATTTGCTGGTAGAAAGAGGCACAGCCCTTCTCTTCCTGAATGTGTTACATCATCCAGTTGGGCTCTCTAGGGGTTCCATGTAGTAATTCTCTCTGCCCTAGGCACTTCGACTATTCAGACACAGTCTGTGTGGCATGGCAGCTTATCTTAGTCTGGACATGAAACAAAACCTTCTCTTGCTCTGCAACAATTCAGTAATTGCAACTATAAGAATAATCTGTTTAGTGGATCTGACAGGTATCCTAAATGTCATATTCTCTCCGATTCTTGAGAGGCCTACCAAGCAGTGTCTTAATGTTATCAGAAATGCAGCAACTTGCCTTGTTGAGAAATGTTAAGTTTATGAGAAATGCTGAGTGTGTGATAGAATATTGTTTGCTAGGAAAAACGATGGCAAGGAAAACCTAGCCGCCCCCCCAACGAAAGTAGAAAACTACTTGGGGCATTCTAAAGTGGCAGGATGATAGATAAATAACATACACTGGTTAAAACAATTCTTTAAGCTATCTGACCCTGCCCCCGTGGCTCCCTCATGGAGAATACTTTTTAGTTTTTCTGTGATCAGTAGTTAAGTGGGCACCAGCTGCCTACCTGGCATATTTTGTGTTAGGAGAAAATACCGAACATCTGTCAATAGTAATCACCTGTTCAGAGAATAGATGTATGGGTCAGTCTGCTTGAGGCCTTCAGTCTGGAATGCTGTCAGCACTCTGGGGCTCTCGGCTCCGAAGGCTGCCAGCCCCTCGGATAGTCCCACTTTGTTGTTCTAAGTGTCTGCCTCTCAATTCCTTCAGCACTTCCTGGGTGGGGGTCTCTATGGCCAAGCTGGTTCTCCAGATTGCCCCTCATTTTTACAAGGACATCCTGTCAAGTTGCCGACTGCAGTACCCAGCAATAACTCTGGGGCTCACCTTATCCTAGAGAATACTCATTGCCTATGTTTGACACACAGACATTCTTGCTTTTTGACCCCTAGAAGGAGGGTACATTGTCCATATTGAGAAGCCATAACAGAGCTCTGACCAGGAAAGACAACCTCCCAAAATGGGGTGTTCTGGCCTGCTCGGCCATGGTCTTACCTGGGGCCGGAGTTGTTCTCAATACCGGAAGCACCAGCTCCACAAGCAGGAGCTGCCTTAGAAAAAGCACCTGCCTAGAGATGTCAGTGATAGACTTTAGTTTTGCTTCTTTAGAGGGAAAGGGTATTAATATTGATGTCAAATGATGTCAGGCAACCCAAAGAAGCCATGGGCAATGCTGTGTCTATTAGTCACATGACAGCTTTAAAATTCTATGGCAGTGTATGAGGAGGGAGGTCTCAAACATCCCTGTCCTAACCATGTGGTTTAGTCCTTTCCCAAGGAACCCTTATATACATGTTGAATGTATCTCTTTCCACTCTTGAAATGGAGCATTTTATGTCTTCACTTAAAATAATCAAGACCAGGAATATAGAGAAATGATCCTCTCATAGGTAAATCTGCCTGTAGTGAGGGTCTGGATAAAACTGGCAGAACAGAACCGTCGACTTGTTCCCTAAGGCTCAAGTCCTAGATTCCATTTCCCTTACCCAAAAGGGGGACACTTCTTTCTGCATGGGCTTTATCATCCTCTCCAGAGATGAAACTTGGCTGAATCTCTGCTAAGTGCGATGAGGATTCTAAGGCTTTGAGGTTGCTAGGCACTGTGGTCCTGGATGGCTCTCGAAGGGAGCCATGGTTTCTCCCCTCCTCCTGCTCCCCAACACTACGAGATGAGGAGAAATGGTGCAGCCTGAAGTCCCAGGGACTTATGTAAATCTTCATTCTATTCCAGGATTTTCTGCCACTTATCTGGTACTTGCCTGGATTCTCCTTCCTCACTCCAGGGAGATGCTGGCCTCAGTGGCCTTTGTGCTTTGCAACCTCCTTGTGTGTATGGAACTTCTGGTCTTTTGGGTCATGGAGTACTGGGAAATCTTCCCATAGTGGGGCCCTTAAAGCTGCTCTCTGGGTTGAAAGAACATGTAGCCTGCTGGCTTCACACCTGGATGTTCCAGGAATCCTGCCAGGCCACACCATCTCTTCTTGTCAGCACCTGTTCTGATACATCTCTCAAGGGTGGATTCTCTACTTTGGAAGTCACATTGAGGTCCACATCACTCACTGGAGTGTTTTTGGCCCTAGATAAATATCCTGTATGTTCTACAGGATCCTCTGCCTTTTTCTTGAATACTTTGCCTCCTAACAGGTCCTGATCTTTTAAGACTGGGGTCTCGACTTCAATTGTTCACCTAATAGGTGTGACGTGTCTTGTATGGAGAATTGCACCAGACATACAGGGAAAAACTCATGCAGTCTGTGTGTACTCTTGAATAAGTGAAACCCAAGTCACTCTCCCAGCCCTGCCATGTGAATTTGGTCTGAGAGGATTTGGCTCAATGCTGCTTGGTCCAATGGTCCACACGTGTCTGGTTATTTTATCTCCTTTGTGAGCTGTTCTTTGGCTGGACCTCATCATCCCAACTGGGGCTGTGTTTTGGTGGCACCTGTTCCATGGGGCTTCACCTAACATCAGTGTTCCTGTTCCCCCTCTTCCCATGTATACCTCTGGTGGAGCTCTTCAACATCCTCCACTACCTACTGCCTGTCTCTACTGGGGTCTCTTGTAGTTCCTCAAAGGCAGGTGGTTCTAAGTGGAGTTCATCAACTCTACTGTACCAACTGCATCTCTGCAACTCACCAGCTCACTGCCATTTGTAAATACAGAATATTCTTAGTTTCCAATTACTCTGTTGATTCTTGTTATTGGTCTCGGGAACTTAAGCAGTATATGCAAGACTATAAGGAAGAGGATGGTTAGGGAGAGATGGCAATCTCTTCAAGGTCGGTTTCAATCTGGCAATGCTGCCACTGCCATGGGTCCCTCTTAGGTGCAGTGGCTGTTCCTGCAGGGTACTTATATGTGTGATATGGTTGGCAGGGGCTGCACGGTCTGGGAGCAAGGGCAGCTACGGTGGGCTCATCACAAAAGGAACACCAGGGAGGTGATCCAAAGGGTATGTCAGCCACGAAGGATCACAGCCACTGTTAGGAGATGGGAAATAGTCATGCCATGTAGCACTAATCAGACTTCAAGAATTTGAACGTAGGACAACTTAGCTCTTCCTGAACTACAGCTTGCAAGAATGCCTCATAACACCAGATCATATGCTGAATATCTCCTCAAGGGCTGATCAGACCCACAGGTCTTCATTTGTTCCCACTCCTGTGTGCAGTTTGGATGCCTGAGGCAGGTCGAGCCCAAGACACACTGTTCTGTTGACTGGAGATGACTGGCTGGCTATGTGGGTAGTTATAAGAGAAATGTCTGCTTATTTCAACAGGCAACAACTTCAGCACACAAAACTTCCAAAAAAGCTACATTAGGTTTGGAGCAAAAATAGCCAGTGGACAAGACTCGTTCCCAGAAGACTGAGATCCTAGACTTACTTTAAGCACCCTCCCCTCCAAAAAAAAAATGAGCATGTTTCACTCAACTCTAATCTGGAAGATTTTAGGAAGCCTACCTCACTTTCTCCAGGTCGCTGAGCCCAGGTCATGTCCCGAGTGACCAAGAAATTTCTTGGGACAATCTGGGTTACAGCTATGCTCTACAGGACCCAGCCTTAAAGACCTTGGTTTGCTGAAGATGGGGCAGAATTGCCAACTTCGTACTGCTTGAAAGCTGAGCAGCCTGTGAACCTGCCTGTCCTTAATGCGTATTTCACTAGAAGTGAAGTTAGACTGGGGGAAATGTTAATGTGAACACAAAACTACATTCCTAGAAGATACAGAAACTTCCCACAAACTAAATCTTTCCACACCTCTGCTAGTCATTATGGCTGAAGATAGACTAGTCCGCAGTGATGGACGTGGCCAAATCGTTGCGTTTTGAGCTGGTGTGTTCACGATCTCATCGGAGATTTACGTACATTGCTTACAGATGTTAGCTCACTTGTTGCTGCCTAGTATTCGATAAGCGTACTCCAGCGCATCCATCCTACCATTTAAGTGGTGGCTTGGGAAGTCTCACGCCTAGCATTCTCACAAATTTGGATGTAAAACCATAAGTACGTATGCTTTTTGGTTGTGTACCCTGCTTGAAATCTGGGTTATAGACTTCGTATGGTTGGCTCTCTGGGGACACCCCAGTCTTCCAAAAGGATGTGTCCATATTACGTTGTCACTGTGTGAGAGTTACATACTTGCCAGCGCCAGGGATGTTTAACTTCAGCACTTCCGCCAGCTGCCTCATATGGTAGCTTCTGAATTCTTATTCAGATGTAATTACATCTCCTGTTGGTAGAAGATATTCTTGCCAATACAACACACATGTTGACCTCATGATCAGATTTATGATCTGTTGTTACTTTGTTTGCCAGAATAGGTCGAAGAGTTATCACTATGGTAACAACTTACATATGTCTATCAGGGAAAGGGTGAGTGGGGAATTGGTGGCATATCAGATCATCTGAAACCTGTAACTTTATTCTAGAATATGGATGAGAAAACACGTCCTGAGTATTTCATAGTCTGCCTGCAAGATGAAAGGGGAGAACCTTTATCCCCAATCCAAAGATTTCTGTGGTCTTTCTCCTCCCTCCCTGTAGGCCACAGTCCTATAAACACAGGTTTAGGTCAAAAAGGATTTTCCACTCACTCTAAGTTCTGCCTGTCCCAAGAAGTTGTGGCTAATTGCCTGGTCATTGAATGCCTCCCTCTTTAGCCTCTGTCTGGGTTCAGGTGCTTAGTGTGGTCTTGATGGCCTTGAGCAGTTTGAGGTTAGTCGTGAACCTGGGGTGAACGTCTTCCTCCATCTGGAGCATTTAGCCAACTGGGTTTCCTTCCTAAGTGGGCTCCAAGTTATTTTTAAATGGTAGAAAGAAAATTCCTAAAAGAATCCAAGTTCCGTGTCATAAAGCAATGCTTGAGGGGCCTCAGAAGGAATTGTGTGGGTTCTACCAATCTCCTTGGCAGGGCCACTGCTGGTCCTGGCTGTCCCCTGTTTCCAGGGTCGCTGCTGCTGGGGAGGTGGGCAACAGGGCATGGTAGTCCCCCTGCATGGACCTGACCCCGAGAAATGAGGCAGTGCTAATCAGCTTACCACCTGGCCTCTTTTACCTACTTTTTTTTCTTAAAAGATTTACTCTGCACTTGGTGCCTGGTGAACCTGCCACCTTACCTATCAATACCTTGCCTAAAACTAAGGTGTGAAATAGAATTAGTAGCACATTCCATAATATTTGTCTCTTCTGGCTTTTTTCCTGGGAAATTCTCCACTAAGATGCCTGGAGGTCCAGTCACTGACTTGCAGAAACAACTCAAGCCCAGAAGTGGGAGAGGAGAGACTGCTTGGCTTGCTGTCTGTTTATTATACTTTGAGTCACGGGTTAGTTTCTAATGAGTCACTTAAAAAGATTCCTTTGAGGTTAGGAGAGCCTGAATCTCTAGTGTCTCATTCTGTAGGCAGCCGAAAAGTGCTCTGCTCAGTCCTCGACCCTGTGAAGTTGGGAAGAACTTCTGGTGTATCGGTCCTTCGTTTACATGCCATTTGCTATGCTCAGAAACTCGGGTGACAAACCGAGGGCCATAGGTTTCCATGAGCTAGTTGAATACTTGGGGCATTGACATTTGACTAAATCAGCCATAGCAGACAAATGAGTGGGGACAGGGGAGCTCCCGTTCCTTCCAAGATACAAAAACATAACGAGTTGGTGAGGTGTGGAGGCTTTCTATGGAAACGTCACACTAAGAAATGGGCAGGGAGGGGCATCCCAGTATGCTGAGAGGAAGCTAGCCTTCCTTCACAGCCCAGTGTGTCCCCCAGTCCTCTAAGGACAGGATGAATGTCAAGGAATCATTGAGGGGCGTGGCAGTCATTTACTACAGTGGCAGGGTTAGAACAATACTTGAGCTATGTAGAACAAGACCAGGGCAAGTTCATGTCGCCCTGGTGGGACAGGTACAAAGTGTGTTGAAACTGAAGGAAAAAGGCTCATTGGTGATGTCCTAATATGTGCAGTGGAGAACATGGTTGCAGTGTGACTGTTCCTACTGAAGGAACTCGAGCTTATCTTCCCTGTCTCCTGAGCAGGACTCTGCTACCTTCATGTACCATATTAACGAGGAAAATACGGCAGTGGCTCTGAGTATATTTGGAGCTGCATAAAGTTTCAGAGAACTTTTGCAGTGCTCTGTCTTAGCTAACTTCAGCCTCCTAGAGCTGATGGCAATTTGGGCAGCTGTAGACATCCCTGGGAAATGGGCTGGAAGTGCACAGGGATAGGTACAACCAACACATCTCCGAGGAGCTCTCAACCTCGTGAATAATACAGGAAGACGGGGAAAGACTGTCTCCAACCCATCAGCACCTGCCCAAGCCTGGATAGTGGGTGGCTCACAGAAGATGCCACACACTGGAAGACTGTTTCTAAGCTGGGCAGCCAGCCTCTGAGCTAAGCGATCTCGACTCCTATTCTTGGTGACAGCTTTGGAACTCTAGGAATCTTGACAAGGAGGTTGAATCTTCCCCAGGCTTGTCACTGGGTAGCAGGGCCTTGGGCTCCTACTGATGCCAATAGGAGTCTATGGCTCCGCTTGCCCACACAAAGCCAGTTTCTCAACCAGCTCACTGTCCCCACAGTCACACTGGGGTGGTAACTCTCCAGATTTCATGCCAAGCTATGAAGGCATGCTGTTCAGTAATCTAGCAAGTGAAAGCCACCAATGTCTTCAATGTACCTACTTTCATCCTTGTATTTTCTCCTCATCTGAACAGAGGTTATCCACTGAAATGAACTCAATAGAATCTTACGGTACAGACTCTTAAGTGACAATGTGACCTCTAGCAAATGGACACAAAAATATTGAATACCTACAACATGAAGTGCTGCTAAGGAACAAGCATGCCCTTGCCAGACAGCAAGTTACACTCTAGTGACCAGGATAGAACACACCTACAGTTATGAATTGCTTAATGATGGGGACACTGAGAATTGTTAGGTAATTTTCTTTTTTTGTCACTGTCTGAACTTCATACTGCACTTAGAGACCTAGATGGCCTAACCCACTGTACACCTAGGTTATATGGAATGGCCTATTGCCCTGACTACTGCTGTACAAGCAGTCCATGGTTGACTGAAATGTCATGGAGGTATGTGACCATACACACGTGTATATAGCCAAGAGATACAAAGCAAGGCCTTGTCGGTCTTTGTAAAGGGGTTGGCTTTTGCTTTGGTGAAATCTGAATGGATTTGTGAGTTTTGAATAGTCAGTCTTATGTTTTAAGGATCTCATTGGCTCTGCGGATGTCATAAGTTGCAGAGGAAAAGAGACCAGTTAGAAGCATCGTGTAGGAGCCCAGATGTACAGTGGCAGCTTTGTCTAGGTGTGTGGGCGTGGAGGCATGAATCGGTCAGATAGGAGTCCATGTTGCAGGAAGAACTGACAATTTCTGGATACTTGAAGTAAGAAAACTGCATGGGGAAAGTTTTGCAGGAAAGGCAAAACTGGTAAGTCTGATATACATAAAGCAAAGCTGTTGAAAGCAAACTGCTACTAATTTTTTTGTCATTTCAAACAAATGTTTGTTATTTCAAACTCTCATATTGTATCCTGATGATAGCAAGCAATGGATGTTTTCATGTTAAACTAAGGAGGGCATGGAGAAAGGTGAGAGTCTGCAATAAAATGCTGATGGGGGGATGGGCTATCAATGCTAAACTGGGAATGGAGGGAAGCCGGTTGATACATGATTACCAGCTGTTAAAGAGGGTAGGATTCATAGCTGAATCAGCCTCCACACTACAACAGTCCTCACGGGGACGAAAGAATAAGTGGTGTAGAATGACAAAATGCCGTTGTAGAATGATGGTTACAATATGAAGAGTTCCTCTGAAGACCAAGATGGCATCTATAGGTAACCATGGGAATCAACTTTCTTGATGGAGAAAGTCTGTGGAAGTGAGATCAGAACAATGAGGTGTCCTCGTTGGTTCCTTCAGCACACATGAAGATGACTTGAGCATGATGGGTGGTACTGTGGAGTAGGGACAGCAAGGTAGTAACACAGCCAAAGAATGAGAGACCCGTCAGGTGCTCCGGGCGTTCCTGTAACTGGTTGGCAAAGAGGATAGAAAACTCCATTGCTTGGACTTGGAGAGTGCTGTGGAGTTGGAGTGAGGAATGTTCTATAGAAGTTAAGAAGACATTCTCCTGCTCTATTCCCTGTAATGATGGAAACACAGGAAGAACAATCTTCTCTGTAAACCTCTTGAGCAGATGCAGTGCCCTCAAGGAGCAGTCAAGTAGTGATCTCACCACACCAGCAAGGAGCTGCCAAAAGTTTGAGACTCTGGTCTTTGGCAGAGTTGCCAATATCCTCGCTTCAGCTTGGACAGGGGTGGGGCCTCTCTAGCCAACTCTTCCCAGCATAATATGCTTGAAGAACTACAAGCCCAGCAGTAACTCAAGTTTTCATTCCTGCCAGGTTCTTGTTGGCTTAGTCCTGATGCCTGTGCACAGAAACACCAGAGAGATCGTTACCCACATGATGAGAGTTCAAGTCATTCTAGATTATTGAATAGGCAGGAGAAGTTTGAAACCAGGAAACTGAGTTTAGATCCTCAGGCTCAAGAAGATAGCATACCTAGAGGCAGTATATGAGGGTTACCTTGCAGTTTCTTATAGCTAATTCTATAAATCTACTTGAGATTTGAAATGACTTGGACGAATCTGCACGAATATTCCAAAAGTCTCAAGTGTCAGGAAGTTAATGTGGTCGTATATCTAGGCTCACTTGGAGATACTGAGTTGAGGGGCTAGGGTGTCGGATCAAAGGTGGTGTATCTTGAACTTCGGTTTAGCAACTAACAGATACTCCCAAGAGCAGGAGATGCCTTTTCTTGCCCCCCTGTCAATTGTTACCTAAGCAGCTGCAGGTGTAAGCAAAGCCTTTATAGCTACACCCTTCCCACAAAGGTCATCTTGAGCAGCCTGTGTCCCTCAACTGAAGGTGACTGCGATGCCAAGGTGGCTCTGTTACTTTGCCTGTACTCCAGTGCTCCAGTTTTAGTGACCTGGCCTTAGCCTGACAAAAGACAAAATATGAGTGGAAGGGGGAGCTGGGCTCAGACCTCCTAGATGAGGAGTGGGGCCTGTCTAGCCAACATGACCTAAGACCTGATGGGGGTTTGGGTGGGAGACTCCTGTCTTGCTATCAAAGGTAAAGGTATAAAGAACGCAGCATGGCCTTAAGGACTTCATGGTTCCACCATAAAATTGTTCATGGTAGAGCTGACGGAGTAGTCCAAGCTTCCACAGAAATGCCCATGCTTCCAGTGGCTATCTAAGCAATGGAGCCAGGTGTCTGGGAGTGCAGGCATTTCAGTGGTGGCTCACACCACAGAAGCATCTGTTCTACATAAAAGCAGATTGGACTGTGGGTCCTATAGTATCTGGAGGGCCTCAGCTGCTAGAACCCCTAAAGTGGGCAGGGGAGAAATACCTTGGAGTCACTCAGGCCTGCCATGGGATACATCAGGTACGAGGACTCCCCTACATAATCCCCCCTTGTAAGAAGGGCAGCCACTGGGTGGGACCTTGACAATAAGTACTCAAAGCCCAGACTCAGCTCTAGCTCTATTTCCTGAGCCACTTCCACCACTAAGAGCCATACAGACCAACGGGGAGGAGGAAGGAGGGACGTAGGTTTCAACCCTGTCTATCTGGCCCCTGTCTACCTGGCTCAAACTGGCTTCACCTGGTGCTTCCACGCTTGTTGTCACTTCAGTAGCTTAAATGACAGGAAACAAGAGATTCTTCAAATGCTTGCTAGGCTTTCTAGATTGAGAACTGTGGTATCTTTGATAATTTAACATCTACTCTCCTATGAGAGATCAAGTATGAAGATGCAAGACTATTAAAATAAATATGGCCACCTCTAATGTGTTAGAAAGCAGCATGAACCTTTTCCTAACTATTCTTGGGTTGGTTGAGCTGTTTTGAAACTGCAAATTTTTCACCAATTAAAGGAGCAATAAGACTTAAAATGAAAAACTGGCAGCTGGAAATCCTGCTAAGACCAATCTCCTTGGGGGCAGGTATCTCCTTCTGTCCCCCAGGTCTCTCCATCACACCTCCATACATACATCTGTAGTCCCTGGAGCCTGACATCATCAAAACCTTCCCACAGTCTCTGGCCTCTTGGGTTTCCACAATGAGATGCTCCACATGAGACTGGCGGGAAGGACACGGTGACATTAGTAGTGTGGTTTTGCCTCTCCCTCAAAGGTCACCTTAAGCAGCCTGTGTCCTTTGACTGAAAGTGGCTACAATGCCAGGGTGGTTCTGTCGCTTTACCTGTCCTCTAATGCTTCAGTTTTGGTAACGGCTCACGTTCCTTAATTCTCTGATCCGATAGTTAAGCAATTCCTAGATGACCACTTATCTGGGAACTCAGAAATGTGAATTTTCACAAATGGAGCCCAACCTGCCAGAGCAGAAGCCCCAGGGGTGGGGGCATCCAGCAATCTGTTTTAGCAAGCACTCTAGGAAGTCCCCATGTCACTAAAGTAGATTGCCCCTGCTCTGGGTAACAAAGCCCCCCAGGGTTGCATTCCCTTGTGGTTCTGATGTTCTCCTTTCACTCTGCATATTTTCTCCTTGAGTTCAGGGTGCCATCAATTTCCTGTCTGATCCCCTCTGCCTCGATAAAGCCAGGAAGCTTTACTTACATTGAGTTCTATTATGGCTATTGATCATTTTTTCATGCTATGGGTGGCAGGGAAGTACAAACACTTTAAGCTTTAGAGATAATTTTTGAAGGTAGTATTTTCAGAAGGGGTATCCAATTTCCGCATGCCTGGCAAAGCAGTTTAGGCAGTTTAACCCAAGTTACAGTATTAGCGAGGAGATAATGGGGTCAGAAGACAGCCTCACTGACGAGAAGGCCCTGGTTAAAATTATGGAGTCGGGATATTCTGTTGTCTTTAGAGATGGGTAGCTTCATACTGTAAAGTTGCCATCCCCAAATTCCAAACTATGGTCTAGAGAGGAAAGCCATAACTTGCTTCCAGCTTCTTTACTTTGAGATCACTTAGAATGAAAAGGCTGTGAGACCCCAACTTGGAATTCCAAGTAAAATTTCAATCTGGATACTTAAGCCAAGGCTCACTGCATACAGATACTTGGGAGCCTGTGACATTTGGCACCTATTGGCACATCATTGCAGTTACAAAAGTTACCTCTGGCATTGCCCCACATGTTCCTGGCAACATGGCCACCCCCACATATCCCCAAGTGTGGAGAATATCATGGTGCCCTGCATTTGCATATTAAAAGCTAGGGTGGATTGTTTATGGGCCTTTTGACTAGGATCAAGTGTAAAAGCTAGGGTAGGAGGGCTAGTTTTTTCACGGGCTACATGAATGACATGCCTAGTCAAACCAACGCCCTGAGCCCTATGTAAATGAGATATCGCCTTCTCCAGCCTCTGCATATATACCTGGCTAATATCTATGGCAGGTTGGGGTTCTGTCTCTTGGCATTGGAGCACACCCTCCCTGCCACCATCCACCCGTCTCAATGCAGGGGAGCTGCTGCTTTTTTTCCTCCCCCTTCTTTCTGGCCTATTAAACTCCCTGCTGCTTAAAACTACAAAAACAAAAAAAGTTACCTTTGGCCGCAAGGTTGAAGCTATAAATCCACCCATCTTGGTTACCTTTGCCTCAACTTAGAAGGGAAAACACACTAAGAGTGTGATCTCACATCAGAAAATACAAGAAGTTTGGTCATTCCTTAAGCTTGTGGGATCAAAGTTACTGGTTTTCTGAACGACTTTTAAGTGTAGCTTTTTTTTTTTTTTTTTTTAAACTGTCTTTCAGGCTACCCTTCCCATCACAGAGCCACGGATGAGTTGAGGCAGATAAGATCAGTGCTAGGAGCAGGCACCATAGACTTGTGAACTTCCTGCTAGTGACAGTCCTTGAGCCTTCAGATCTGAGCCAGCAGTCTTTTAAATGATGCTTCTACACTAGCATTCTATAAAGTACAATTTTGATCCAGTACATGGGACCCAGTCATGGTACAAACTTCAGCCACTGGGAATTTTCAAGTGTTCAGTGAGCCATCTTCTAGGTATATGGTGTTACCAGGACCCAGGAACAAGCCGGAGTTGGTTTTCAAGTGTAGAATAATCAGTAGCAGAAGTTGGCATAGCAGCTTTTTTCCCTAGAATCAAATCTGTCATTCCGTTTGGGCTTTCCAGTAGTGTCGGGTAGCAACTCTACCGCAGGAACTCATGCTACTACATCCATTGAGACAAAGGCCAGTAAGGCGTGGCAGCTTGTGTCTTAGTCTGGACATGAAGCAATGCCTTCTCTTGCTGTGTCCAACTCCACAGCAGCCTTAAGAATGACCTGGTTAGTGCATCTGAGCAACAGCCCCAATGTGCTATAAGCCCTCCAAGTTTCAAGAGGCCTACTAAGCATTGTCACTAAAGTTAATTACTGCAGATGAAGCAACTCATACTTGTTGAGGCTATCCTGATGAGTTCCAGGTTACTGTAGCAGTGACTCAGGGGCATGCGTTTCCCTGGAGAATCTTCATTACATGTGTTTGAAACATTGCCAGCTTCTTGGCCTTTCTGACCTGTAGAATCAGGATGTTCTCCTGGCTTTTCAACATGGACAAAGCAGAGCTCTGAGCAGAGAAGCAACCTGTGCCCAGCAATAGTATGTTTCTGGCCTGCTCAGCTGTGGGTTAACAGATATTCTCACTACCCAGGGAAATTGGCCCCATGAGCAGGAGCTGCCTGGAACAAGTGCCTTCCTGGAGATACGTGATCAGGTTGCCTTCTGGCCACCTCTGCTTCCCTCAGAGCACCTGAGAAGGTGGCTGTTCTGCCTGGCACTGCTCCATGGTCCTCTGAGAGTAGAAGGGGGACTGTAGGGGGCTAAAAAGGAGTCCATCTACTTAGGGCTTTAACCAAAACTGACATGGGATGCCAGAGCTCTGTGCAGATGTTATGCCCAGTGAGATCTTTCTCCCTACCCTGACCAGACTTTTCTTGAGAGATGGTCTCACAGTGTCCTAAAGGAAGTTATCTCGCTCCCCTGCTTCATAAATATTTTTAGAAGACCTGATTTTGTTAATAAGAGCAGAATCTAGATACTCAAGGCTGACCCAGCCTCTTATGTCTTACTACAGTAGGAGCACATCAATCATTTTAAGGTGGGCTCTGGTTCCACAGACCTGTTTAAGTTCTTTCTGTTCAGACTCTATCATTTCTATTTCCCTGTCTCCAATTTCGGGATACTTATTACTTCTATTCTGTTACTGAGTCCATCAGTGAGTTTTCACCTTTATGTTGTATGTTTCAGTTCTAAAACTTGTTTTCTCTTTGAGGCTTTCTATGTCACTTGTTTGAAGAATGTTGAACTGCTCATTGGAGTCTCTTAAATATGTTTCTGATAAATCTCATGTTTTTTCAGTGTTCATATCTGATTCTCTTGTCGGTTTTGGGTTAAAATAACACATTTATCATCTCAGTTTCCTTGGGTCAGGATCTTGTCTCTTATTCAAGCTGAAATGTTTCTGGCTCTTGGTAATAACATGGAAAAGTTGAGACAGGGTGATCCCTGATGTATATCTGGGGAGCCATTGCTGAGAACAAAACCAGTCTGAAGGAAGACGTCCAGGACTTGGGTCGGTCATCACGAATTCACTGCTCAGGCTTGCGTGAGTGCTTAAAGCACATGAGAACGTGGGTATTAGCTATCCAAGGTTAGCAGGCCACATGGCATTGCACAGGAGCTGGGATGGGCTTTGCTTGCTCTGGAGCAACAGTAAGTTACTAAGGTTCATAAAACTCTCGATGATCCCTGCAAACGTTCCAGCTAAATAAAGTGGCTAGTGGATAACCCCACTGAAAGAAGACTTAAATAAAAACATACAGCCAACTAAATCAGTTTTTATCTGATAATAAGAACAACCTAATAAGATTATAAAACTAAATGTCGCCACTCTCCTGCTAGAGGATGAAGCCAAGAATTACATCCAAAGTAAAATGAAGCACCTAGACCTATATTTCTCCCATTCTGAGTGTCATGCCACCAGCAAAAAGTGTCCATATTTTAGCCTCCTGGAATGTTTCCACATGTACAGGTTCTGATAAAAGGGATTTTACTGAAGTGCCGTCTGGAGCCATGGTTTGAGGTGCATGACTAGCTCTGCCAAGTCTATCGTCCTCACGGAGATGCTTTGTTCCCTGAAAGTTTTGACCTTTGTAGTTCATGACTGTAGCAAAACTCCCAAGTTACCTGCTCAGATACGGTTCTCTCTTCTCTTCATAACAGCTGACTGTCCTAAGGATGTATGCTGCCTCTACTGTTACCTGGAGAGCTAAACGAAAGAACTTTTTTGATGAAATAGCAAAAGGAGTCTCAAAATGAGCTTACCTAGATATACATTAATAAACTTTTAAATTATTACTTTGGAAATTCTCTAGGAATTGTGAATACTCACATGTGGGTTTGCTGATGTTGTAGAGAATTAAAATAAGCCACAAGGATTTGCAGTTTGCATAGGGATAGATCATAATCATCATCAATCACCATAGACATCATGGATAACAGTAAAATGAAAATGGAAGCCATTTAATTAGTAAGTACTCTACAAACATTGTCTTTTAATTCTCTTCCTAACCCTGCTGCCTAGTTCTTTCTACACAGGGCCCCCTACATTGCCGTAACAAGCATGAGAGGATTGGCTAGGGCTAGGCAAACTACTTCATGGCATGAAAAAATCAAAGGACTTTTAAATGGAATTAGATTGTGTGCTAAATTGTAGTAGTGCTTATTAGTACTAAATATCAAGAATATGAAACTTACAATCTATACAATCTGCATTTTCTGCAAGAATAATATTGACCTTAACAAAGGAAATGGCTTTTCTGAGTTTAGGAAGTTTGGTTCTCAAAAGCAGTTCCTTTCTGTTGCCCATAATAGTAGGAATATGGAAGCATCAAACAACCTATACTTTCTCTCCTCCTTGTTCAAGTTTTTAAAACAATAGAACTTGGAGAAAGATGTTTAGAGATACAAGATGGGATTGCTTCTTGGCCTTTAAGCTAAGATCAAGTGCAGAGAGATACAGGAAGGTATACACGGAGGCAAGTGCGAGAAGCTGAGAACTAAAATTAGGAAGAGAGCCTTTTCTTGAGCTCTTCTCTTCCCAATGTTTCCCAAGTGTTCCTCCCATTGAGATTGTTAAAATTCCAGGTATCAATGTCCAGTAGTGCATCCGTTGCCTGCCCAGTGCAAGGACTGCCCCAAGACTCTCACCAGCTGCACTTCTAGCTGTATGCCAGCCTCATGCCTTGGACACATGACAAATGTCGAAACAGATTTGGCCAAATAGGGTGCTGATCACTTTCCTCAGTGGAAAAGGAACATTTTCTAATCAATGACTCTCAGTGATCTATGTGGCCAACGTGTTTCAGGATGATTCCAGTCATAGCAAGCTCAATCGTACCACTGAGGCTGGGAAAAGGAAGCTTGGTTTTTAGCAGCTCATTTTCCTCCTCAACAATGAGGTCCTGCTTGCATCAGCTGGAAATGAAGCTAGTATAGTACACATTGTGGAGTCTGGTCATATCCTCGGTGCCCTCAAGAAGGCTGAGGCACCGTTGAGCAATGAGCAGAGCAGGTCATCCTTAACCCCTTCTTCTAACACCCCTAGGTTGGTCACAGCTGATTCTCTAACTGCTTAGGGGTCTTGGTCAGCGTCATCTTTGGTACAATGGAGGGACTGGTGACCACAGTTCACATCGAGAAGGTAGTAAACAAGAGGCAAAGACATCTGCCGAGTATCTTGGTATATTGAAAAAGGGCTGTCTTTGCTGGGGTGGAAAAAATAGATGCGTGTGTGTGTGTTTCTGAAAAACGTATATGTCCTGTTCAAAGTTCATAAATTGTCAACCCACATGACAAGTTAATTTCTATATAAGTTGCTTAACCAGTCTCGATCTTGAGAGTCTGGTCAACTCTTTTTAAATCCTAAAATCTTAGTTGAGGTAGACACTGAGAATTACGTCCTACAACATGCTGAGCAATAGATGTGGGCACCCTATCAAGACCCCCATCCTGTCACCTCCATCTTGGTTCACACCTTTGAACAGGCTTATACAGACCTGTAACCGGAGAATCAGCCTGGGGTGTCTATCGTCCTTTCCTCAATGCAGAGGTTACAAACTTGAATATCTCTGAAGCCAGGCATGGGGTTTAGATCAGGGCAGAGCACCTGGGCAGCCTGTGGTGAACTGAGCGGGTCAGGACCTTCTGGGGAAAAAAAAAATTTTCTTCTCAGTTCAAAGTTATTTTTACTGCATGTGAATTCAAGCCCGGTGGTGTCAGATCATTCCCTTTA
>PVKV010005702.1:0-36846 GCA_004027835.1 Alouatta palliata | reverse complement strand
TCCAAGGAAATGAAAAGGGGGGTTTATGGGAAAAGGTCTTCAGGGAAGCTTCTGGAATAGAGGTGACTTTGTGTTGTGGTAGGGGCTGGGTTACTGGTATATGTATTTACCAAAACCCATTGAATGGAACACTGCAGATCTGTGCGCTTCATGTGATTTCCTAAAAGTAACAAACTTTGAACTTTAGCATAAGTATTGAATAACAAGTATTTAGGGGCAAGAGCTGATGCCTATAACTCATTTTGAAATGTATCAAAAATGAAACGTTTTGATAAACACAATGAAGCAAACATTACAAAATGTAAACTGGGAATTGAACAGTAGATGACTGTAACATTATTTCAACTTTTCTGTTTTGTCTCTTTAACGTTAAAGGAGGAAACAATTTGCAACCAAAGAAAAGTGCCTGGAAGTCAAAGCTAACAGCTTAACACTTCAGCATTATTCACTTGGAGGAAAAAGCATGATGTTGCAAGGAATTCCATAGCGCTCTCTTCCAGCCGAATTAAGCCATAAATCACTACTGTATTGCTGAAATAAGGATTTGCAGTTTGCGTACGGATAGATCATAATCATCATCAATCACCATAGACATCATGGGTAACAGTAAAACAAAAATGGAAGCCATTTAATTAGTAAGCACTCTACAAACATTGTCTCTTAATTCTCGCAAAAGACCTCCGAGGTGGTTACTCTCGAACTCCACTTTACTTGTGGAAATTTAAGCTTAAGTAAATTAAGAAACGGGAATCAAGCTAAAAATTGGTCTGTCAGACTCATTTACTGGGGAAGGTCTGGAGCCAGGTGTAATCTCGTCTTGGTATGAGATTAAGTTTATCAAGTGCTTCTTGCTCAGAAAACTCTAACTGATCACAATATTCAGTGAACTGAAGTTCAAACTATTGTGGTGGGCTATCATAAAGTGTTAATCTTATAGGTACGTTATAGCTGGAATATGGGAAGTTCCTGTAGCTTTACATTGGTGTCACATCACTTTTCTGTAAACAAGCAAATATAACCACGCTAACTTGTAGCAAAAGGAAAATCTTGGTACAAAGCAAATAGAGCTGTATACATTCCAGTGGAAATTGGTACATACCATGACAAAGGAAATTCTAAGTTGCCAAGAAAACAGCAGCAAAGTGGCCTGGAGGTGGAAGCCAGGGGCCAGCAGGTGTGGCCAGGACTGTGCCAAGGCAGGGCAGCGGGAGCAGACCCGGGGCAGAGGGCTCCGGTTGTCTAAGGACCTCTGTGCTGCTGTGGCCACTGCCACCAGACACTTGTACCCAAGCTTCTAGATCACCACGGGGCCTCCATGCCTGTAGGCTTTTTTCCTCTTCTCGGTAGTGTTGAGGAAATTAGGCCACCTGCAGAAGTGAGTTGTGTGAGAGGTGCAGTCGAACCTCTGGGACCAGCTTTCTCATCGTGCATTTCTGCGGAACAATGTGACATTTTGATCTATGTATACGTTGCAGAAAGAGTCAAGCGAACCAATATATCACCTCACTGACTCATCATTTTTGCAACAAAAAGGTTAAATCTATGAACAATTTTGAAATACACAAATCGTTGAGTTGTCCCTCCCACCTAACGAAAACTTTCTTCCTCTTAACGTCTTCCTTTTCCTCATGCCTCACCCTTCCCTCCCACAACCTACCACCTACCTTCCCAGTCCCCATCTCCATCCCCCAGGCTCTGGGGGATGCCTGTCCCCCAACCGCTGGCAGGGAGAGATGTTCATGGGGACTCCAGAGGGCTCGAGAGCCACAGAGCCAGCGAAAGGAGGAGGCGGGTCAAAGACAGCCCATCTCCAAGTTCATGTTCAGTCCTAATTAAATGGTTCTATTAGGGCTTCTGAAATGCCCACTGTGTAATTCCATATTGCTGGTAAGGACTGGGGCTGGGAAACACAAGATGAAGGGTCTCTGGTTCTGTAGACTGTGCTGGGGACTGAGTGGTTGGATGTTAACCCAAGAACAGGAAATGGGCTTCAAGGCAGAGTCAAGGCCCACTCCTACCACCCGCACAGCCAGGATTAGACTAAACCCAAAGCTCAGCTGCAGCAAGAGATGAACCTGTATCAGCCCCTGGACCAGGTGGGAAGGAGCCAGTGGGAAGGGCCAGCCTGACTCAGGGGTTCCAAGGTCTGAGGCTCCTGAGCCCTCCTCTCTGCCCACATTCTATGTCAACTGACCACCTCTCCCTGTGGCTACAAAGGCCAAGTCCCTCCTGAGTCCAGAGAGGAACCCTGAAGCTCCCCACTGGCTACATCTAGTGCTCCTCCCAATAGATGGCCTCTTCCCTGATAGAGCAGACCCCTGGGTCTTTAATTCTCTCTGGGAATCATTTAGCTTTGATATGCGACTGGGCTCAGAGGCCCGTGTCTCCTGGAAGATTCGCCATAGGCCTCCCTGGAACACAACACTGACTCTCTCACCTGTCTCAGCTGTGAATCGGGACAGAGCCAGACTACTCTGGCTTCACAACAGAAGCCAGGGAGCTCTCATCACCCAACCTGTGCTTCTGACGCAGTGGTCAGGTTCCCACCATGTGGGCCCAGAAGCAGGTAAGGCAAGGGAACCGGAGTTGGTCTCAGCAAAAATTGGCCAGTGTATGCCACAGGTGCCAGGGCAGTACGCAAAGATGCTGAATCAGTGGGGCTAGAATTAACAAGATGAGTTAGTCTACTTGAAGGCCCTTTAAGATACAGAATCTAACACTCTGGCAAGAACACCACGGGATGGTGCAATCTCACTGCCAGATGGCACCTAGCCTGGAGAAGCCCATTCTAAGCAAAGTTGAAATGCCAGAGTCCCTGTAGCAGACAACAGAAAAATGGCACTCAGGATAGCGGGCATCCCAGGGTAGGTACACAATGTGAGTTCAGAAGACAAGTGGGAGATGATGCAAAGGCCCAGAGGACGCGTGTTTCATGCAGACCACCAGCAATGCACTGGTGCGGGGCACAGCATCACTGACAAGTGCAGTGGCAACTCCCGTGTACACCAGGGCTGCTAGAAAAGGAGTCCATGTAACTTGTCCCGCTGTTAGCAGTGGGGACTGCTCCATACTCCACTCCCACCTAAGCAACAGAGGTCAGGCAGTAGCACTAGACATCTCATGACCGGCAAGGTGACTGCTGTGGCCAAGGGGCTATGACATGGGAAGAACAAAGACAAGACAATTTATTAGAAAATATGACACTAAGGAGTAGTACTTGGCTGACATGTTTTTCCCCAAGAATGTAATCAAAAGAAAGCAAGAAGAAAGAACAGGAAGTCGAGAGAAGTACTATAATAGTCCAGATTCCTTACCCAATTCCTGGACCTAAGACAACTTCTAAGACCCAGAACCCAATGAAGAAGTAACGGACATCCAAAGAAAGAATCTGCAACACCAAAATTATATTCTGATTTTACTAGTTCTTTTCCAAAGAAACATGTGACCATTTATGAGGCTACGCCACGAGGAAAGGGAAAACCCAGCCATTTCAAGGATTATTTAAACATGAGAGATGTGGTATTGCCCAAAATTGCTACAATCATCATGACCCTTGGTTAAATGGAAGCATTTGGAGGCCAGTTCCCAAGTGGTCACTTGGATAAGATCCAGCTTCCACTGGGTCTACTGCATCTTCAGACACAACTGGGGGTCCCTTCTCCAGTCTCTGTATATATGACCAAGGATGATATCCTTGAGTCGGAGAGACCCCCACATTGGGTCCTTGGTCTGTAGAGTAAGAGCTGTCATCGTAATCAAGGTCAAGTAGAAGCTGCTTAAACTGCTCCTTTGCTCAACAGGATGACAAATCAAAAACTAGATTGCATGCTGGGGTGACAGCAAAGATGCATACCCCTCTTGAGGGTGTGGGGGTGGCTACCCCTCCCACATTTCCATTTTTGCTATCTGTCTCGCCTCTACAGAAACTGGAAAGAGCCTGCAAGATGACTGTAGGCCACCTTGAGCTCAACAAAGTAGAAATGCTCCTAGCTGCTGTGCCAGGCACGACATTGTCGCCAGCATAGATGGGTGCTGTGCGGTATCGGGTACATGCTATGCACATGCTGATTTGGCAAATGTGCTACTTCAAAGGCTCAGTGTGGAGGAAAATGAAATTGCTTGTATTCACATACAACATTCAACAATATGCATTGTTTTGTTCCAGAACTGTGTAAGCGTCCCTGCTCTGTCATAGTTCAAGAAGACTGAACTGTCTGAGCATCCTGTAAAATGTTGCACTCGTCCATTACTTTAACATCATGCTGATTGCACAAGATGAGTAAGAGGAGGTCAGCATGGGGGAAGCCCTTGGCATAAGAAACATGGACCGCAGGGTGGGGAGAAATTCTACAAGAATTCTAGGAACCTGAAAATTCAGGAAAGGATCCTAGGAACCTGCTGCTGCCCTTGACCTCTTTTTTTTTTGTTTTTGTTCAGGGGAGGCTAATTGCTGGAACAAGCAATCCCCAAATCTTAGGCATGCTGAAAGGGAAAGAGAAATTGTGGCATCTTACATCTATGACCACAAAGAATTGCAATGCTAAATCAGTCTCTAGATTTCCAACAGGTCTTATTCCAAAACTAGATGTACTGTTGCAGCCCAGATCCTGGGTGGCACAAAAGTCTGCTGGCTTTGTGCGAGTCTTGCAGGCAGGAAAGGGCTCTGCAGCAATCCAGGCTGGCCCTGGTCTTCAGACCATATGATAAAAGTAGACTCTAAGTTTGTAGAGATGTCAATTGTGGGAAAAGGGTGCGTTGTAAAGTTTGTGGCAAACCCCCATGGGAAAAACCACACTGCAGGTCCACAGGGTTCTAGATCAAGACATGTATGTGTGCAGCACTGCACAGAAATGTCCTGGCAAAGCACGGTAACTGCCTGCCATACGTGGAACTGAAGTGCTTGCTCGGAGGCAATGCTGCAGGTGGGTGCTGTTGGCCAGGATGTAGAATGCATGCTCAGCTTAGGGAACTCTTTATGGCCTTCTATCCCAGTAGAAAGCACACATGAGTCTGGAAACCAACAGGTAGAAATAGGTGTAGCCCCACTTGATGTCATTCACTATGACTCGTGGGAAACTTTGTGCTTACCTTCTCTAACTTTGGGATCTGCAGGACTGGAGATCTTGATCCCCATGGAATGGTTTATTCTTGCCAAGGGAGACGGTAAGAGTCCCATTGAAGTATAAGCTATGACAACAGCCCAGGTACTTTGGACTCCTATATCCAGGGACCATCAGGCAAGAATAGGTATCACCAGGATGAAGGGAGGTGACTGCTCTCATCAGGTATAGTTCAAGTTGCCAGTATAAGGAGGATAGGGGAGGGAAGCATGTGTTTCTCAGGTGATCTACTTGGAGACTTGTTTGTATCGCCCATCCCTTTTGTGCTGGTGGATGGAAAAGTGCAATAACCCAGCCTGAGAAAGGTATGACCACCAGAGTCTGAGACCCCTCAAAGGGTGGGGGTGAGCTCACACCACCTAAGCCAATGAGTCCTGTAGAAACTGGCTGAGGGTCAGGGAAAGCTCAGAGAAAGTGGAGGAGGGAGACTGTGGGTACCAGTGTAGCTTTGAGACCAATTGCTGTGACGTGGGCTATAGCCTGGCCACCAGAGCCCAGGAAAAGTTGATTCCCCATAACAGACTGGAGGTGCCACTCTTTTGGCTTGATTTGCATCAGACTTGCCAAACTGATTTAGATTTCCTGGAAGAACTTCTGATGGTACACAAGAACTCTGGGAATCATGTTCTTCTGCCTTCCTTGGAAGGATATCAGTATACTTAAGAGGTCTAGAGGTCTCTGGCTCCACCTCAGTAGCCAAATGTCTATCCTACACATTCTACAGAAAGAATGCTAATCTGTCTGTATTAGTTTGTTTTTGTACTACCATAAATAATTGCCTGAGACTGAGTAACTTAAGGAAAGAGGTTCCATTGACTCACAGTTCAGCATGGCTGGGGAGGCCTCGGGAAACCTACAATCCTGGCAGAAGGTGAAGGAGAAGTGAGGCACCTTCATAAGACAACAGGAAGCAGTGTTCAGCAAAGGGAGGAAGAGCCCCTTATAAAACCATCAGATCTCATGAGAACTCACTATCACAAGAACAGCATGGAGGAAGCCACCCCCATGATTTGATTCTTTACCTGGTCTCTCCCTTGACACGTGGATTATGGGGATTACAATTCAGGACACAATTTTGTGTGGGAACACAGCCAAACCATATCACCATCCCATAAAATGAGTCTTCTCCACCTTTTGGAAGGATGTATGTTCTTGGTGAGGCTCAGAAAAGGTGCATCCATGGAAAGGCAACTCACGGCTCTGTAAATAAATGGATGTAATTGAAGAATTTAAGTACTTAGAGCAAAAGCCAAAGAGAACCCTTTTCCTGACTAAGCTGATTTCCCTAGGCATCCTGGAATTCGGAATGAGATGCTTTTCTGTGGCATGTATGCATCTTTTCAGGGCCAGATCTTTAAGAGGAGTCAAATGTGAAAGCTACCGATGAGCAGATTGGAAGAATGGGTTCAAATGATGACCTTACCCAATGACGTCAGGCTTCTTCTAGGTTAGCTTCATGTTTCTGAATTTCACTAACACTACTCACAGTACCAGAGCCCATAGAAAAAGACAAGTGCCTCAGACATAACATACGTGCAGCTCTTACAATGGAGAGAAAGTCCTCACTGATTCATGGAAAGAAGATCCTTCATGGAAGCCGGTCTTCACTGACTCCCCTGCCACCAGGGTGGGGGTGGGGGACTTCTTCCTGACACTTACACCACCATATCTCCATGTGCTGGGATAATCTCACATAAAAAGCATCACTGGACACAGACCAGAGGGGACTGCAGAAGGCACAAGAAATAGAGAATTCTTGGAGTCAAAAGCTTTCAGGCAGAGAAGGGCCAGTAGAAGTTGTTGCTGACATGCTGGTGTGAGATAGCGCTCAGAAGGAATGAAGCTGGAGTCTTGGCCTGAATACTCCCCTATTCCAAGCAGGTAATGGGATTCTCTATCCCATGTCCACGTCTTGCCATTCTATGTTCTTCTCCTCCTAGCTCTGGCTTGGACATCTCTCCTGAAGCTAGTCCCCATGTGGCACTTAATGACCACACCATGAGCTGTCCAGAATCCACACCTGGGAATGTTGCCAGTTTTTGTGCTAAACCCGTGGCTGCTGGTGTCCCAGGCATATCAGCAGGGGTAAGACATCCCTTCTGAAGGGAAGGCTTCCTGATCAGTTGCTTGCTTCTCACATGGACTTGTTTGACTTAAGAGACTTCACAGGATGTCTTATTTATGGTTGCAGAGCATGTTGGTCGCAACCTTAACACCTTCTAGGATTTTTTTGACCATCTATATTGGGTGACAAGCTGGCCTGTTGCACGTTGCCCTTCTGCGTTCAGACCTAGTTGAAACATAACATGGAGTATGATGTCTGGGTTCCCAGGAAGATGCTGAAGGGGCTGCAGTGCAGAGTGCAGCTCTACACAGGATAAGCCTTGACCTGTGAGGAGAGGTAGCTGAGGTCCAGGCTGAGGCACTCTTATTTCTCTCTATGAATGACTCGAAAGTGCAATTGCTCACTGTGACCGTTCTAGGCCCAGTGAATGCACCTGTTGAGCAATGTGGACATCAACTTACACCCCCTCAAGAGAGTAGCCGGAATGGGCCTGCATCACATTGCTTCTCACCTTTCCTTACGTCACCTACTTCCTCATCCTCCCCAACTTCACCCTCCTAGCTGGGCCCAGAACACAAAGCCGATGATGGGGAACTCCAGAGCACAAGTTGCCCTGTAAGAGCCCTGCACTGAGCAGGGACAGCCAAGCCCTAGTACCTACTATGCTCAGTTGTCAGCAGGGCCTGCCCAGGAAGAATATATCCCCAACTTGGAAGCTGAGAAAAACCCTGAAGTTAGAGCTGGAAACTGACAGCATGTGGGAACCCAGATCTCATACTCATGTTATGTTTCACCTTTCAGGTGAACACATACCTTCTTAAAGGGTGATCCAAGGTGTACACTTCTGTGGCTGCCATAACCATCACTTTGTGCCACATGGGCCCACATTTCCATGTGTGCAGAGCATCAGTTTCTGCAGCCACTGGTGGGCCTTTCTTCAAGAGGGTGGTGAGGGTGGAAACTTAGAATTTAGGAAGGACAATGGAAAGGAGGAAGGTGATCACCTCTTGTGGCTCAGAATCAACAGCTGCAATCAGAAGGAATGAAGCTGGAGTCTTGGCCTGAATACTCCCCTATTCCAAGCAGGTAATGGGATTCTCTATCCCATGTCCACGTCTTGCCATTGTATGTTCTTCTCCTCCTAGCTCTGGCTTGGACATCTCTCCTGAAGCTAGTCCCCATGTGGCACTTAATGACCACACCATGAGCTGGTATAGTTAATTCCTCCAAACTCACTTTTGACACCTGTATTGCTCTCCGTGGCTTACCTAGACCCTCGTTCCTGATGGGCCTGAGCCCTACTGGCTCTTTTCTCTCAGGGCTGGTGTTGCTGTACTTCTTTATTCAGTTACAGCCAAACAAGAACCAAGAAGTGTCCCAGAGGGCCACCTGAGTGCACAGGATCTCTACTCTTACACCTTGTGTCACAGCAAGACTGTCTCATTTCGATGGTCAGGGCCAATGCACCTCACAAGGTGGTGTCCTCTCTTCTTGCCTGGTGGTTCTAGATATCCTGAGCTCCAAGGTATCCAAGCAGCAGCCAAGGCTCGAGGTCCTATGGGACCATTGCCAGGTTCCCTGGCAAGCATGTGCTGCCTTTGGGGAACTCTAACCCTGCAGAGCCAAGAGCTGCAAGAACAAGGAAGCACATGGTCCTGCAGTGGGTCATTGGAAGTTACTGCAAGCAGGGCCTCTCCTGTTTCCATCTGTTGACTCCCAGATCCATTAGCCCTCTTCTGGGGGGTGCAACCCCACAAAGACATCTGTTTCAGTTCCTATTCTGCATCCAGGAGGATGGCACGATCTTTGCCTAACGATTGCTCTGAGCTGGTGCCTTAGCTGCACCTCCAGGAGGCTGTTGTGATACTGTGTGGCCAACAGCACCCAGATGGTACAGCATGTGATGCCACCAGCCAGTCCCAGAGTCTCTCGCACATCCCTCACTATGAAGGGACTCCACTCGTCAGATACAATATTAGCTCATGCTATGGGTCAGGCCATTCAGTAACTCCCTCCACAAAAGCGGTTCCTGCTTGGATGTTCTGATGATAGAAAAGGCACATCTATGCCCACAATGTGTATCCATTAACATAAGAATGAATTGCTGGTCCCTCGAAAGAATCCACCTGAGTATATGTGATGCCAGGCAGCTAGCTCATCTCCTTGAGGCATGGTGCAATGGCAAGGGCTCAAGACTGGGTCCACCCTGCCAGCCATAGAGGCCACAGAAGCTACAGGAGTTGAGTGGACCATGCTGTTGGGCCTGCATGCTTCCTCTGTCATGGACACCATTGCCTCTGTGTCCACTGTGGCAGTCCTCAGGTGACTGATGAAGGCTAGCTGACATGTCTAACAGGTTAATAGAACATAACCATTTATGTTAAATGGGTGAACATAAAATTTGCCCATTTAAAATATATCTCATGTTTTTAGTACAGTCACAAGGTGGTTAAACCATCACCACTACCTGATTTCAGAACCCTGTACCCACTGGCACCCTTTACTCCCTCACCTCAGCTCTAGGTGGGCACTGCTCTACTTCAGTGCCTGTGGAGCTGCCAATTCTGGATAGTCCATGTAGATGGAATCTTACCACATGTGGCCTTTCTCTTGGTTCTTTGGCTCAGCACATGTCGTCAAGGTTTACCCATGCTATAGCACTCACTTCTCACGGCCTCTGTGTTGTCGATCAAGCATGAAGGTGACAACCTCACCTCTATCCCACCATATAGTCTGTCTGAATTTTATGGTGGCTTTTGAACAAGAAGTGCTTTTTTTCCATGCCTTGTGGCAGAAGCACAAAAGACCTGCAGAGCTGGCTTCCTCCTCAGCTGGAAGCCTCTCCCAAAATAAATCAAAGCGAGTCTGTGACCTCGGCAGACTTCAGGCATCTTCCAACGACAGGATGTCACCATGGCAGAACCTTGATTTGTTACTCAAAGGCAAAAAGGGGAAATTATTCTTCCATTGCCCACTGATGTCCGGAGATGGAAAAGCCACAGGCTTTTGGAGCTCTCAATGGAAGGTCTTTGAGGCACGGGCCAAAAGAATCCATTTTAGATCACAAACGGCACTATGCATTCCCCCGCGAAGATCCAGGTGCTCTGTATGGTGTCCTCAGTGGACACCGACTTGCAGTTCAGGTTCTGTGTGCTCTGCCCAGTCCCTCGTGCTATTGAACATCTGATTCAGGCAGGGTAGGTAAGAAGTCCAGTGGTGTCCTCAGCTATGAAAACTGCTTCTGTTGCAATCAACCATATGTGAGGCTAGAATCAGCTCCTCTGATCCCAACCAAGTCTGGACCAGAGGTTCCATTGAAGAGGAAGCAATCATTGCCCTGGATGTTGATAATAAAAAGGCCGTGAGGAGAAGGCTGCCAGTGTGTAGCAGGTCTACTGCGCTAAGCGTAAAAGCCAGGGGTGCCGCTTCCCCAGGTAAGAATCCAGGCGGTGGCTCTGCTGGCTTCCAAAACAGATGGATTCTCCACCAACAGAGAATCCACAGCTTTTAACTGCTTCTAGACAAAATTCTCACCAAAGTCAAGTCAAATGGCACAGGGGGTCTTATCTCTAAAGAAGACAGGTCCTCTGCTGGTGCCATGACTCTGAAAGGCAACCAGGCTCCCTTGAGAGACAGGGCGCTGCTGTCAACAAAATGTACTGTGGCTTATTTGAGCTGCCCCCTCTAGAAGAGCAAAGTCCTTAAGTAATCCTCCCACTAAGCACCAAACACCCTCCACCCAAGAGCAGAGCTCTGTGATTGCTGCTGAAATACCCCCAAATCTGACACTGACCGAAGGTGGAATGGGGCAGCCTGGTATGGAGGGGAAGGTTCTTCCTTAGAATTGGGCTTTAAGAGGTTAAGATTCCCTGAGTTCACATTGACTTGACCCTCTGCATTGGCACCTTCTCTTTTTGCCTGCCTTGCACATGTCTTAGGCGCTCAAGAGGTAGGGAGGGCATCTGGTCTGGTGGTCCGATCCTTTAGCCTGGTTGTCTTTTCCTGTATGGCCTTGGATTTGGTGACCCTAATCATCCACGATGGATGTTTTAAGAGAAAGTCACAAAGAGACAGATGAACTGGCAATTTTTCTTCAATCCAATCCCACTTGCTTTCAGTTTCTGATGGGTTCCTTTGTACAGATGTGGGTGTGGGGAACAAACGTATCCTTCGTAATGTAAAAGATGAAACATGTCATTTACTTGAAATCAAGTAAACGTGTTTTCCTTTAAGTGGGTCTGAGGTTATAGCCTATAACTATTGTATCACAAATTGTAAGTATTGTTTATTTCATAATTACTCTATCAATAGAAACATAATGTAAAGCTATTAAAATGTCCCCAGTGTCCTGACCTTTCCTTGAGCCCCCAGTAGAATAGGAGCCATGGTTTGGAAAGTGCTAGAAGCACCAGCTCCCAGCTACAGCATACATGTCCTGCTTCTACATCTGTGTCCTTCATCCCCTCGTGTCCTCAGCCTCCAGTGACACTTGAAGGATAAGTGGGTAAGATGTGCCCACTGCAGACCAACCTCAGTCCCGGTTACTCCCCTCCCAGGAAGAGGGAATCCAGATCTGCATGGGAAGAGTAACTCAGCCTTCATTAGATCCTAGGAAGATGGAACACTATGAGCTCCTCCGTAGGAAGTTAGACAGGGGCATCTTCTATGTGGAATGCCACTGATTCTTTCCCAGCCCTTCAGGCACTGAACTGGAGGGCAGTAGGGCAATAGAGGGTAGGGTGCTGTGGAAGTCTGACTCCTAGCATAGCAGTGGAGCTGGCCTGAGCCACAGTGGTGGCCCAGTTGGCCATTCAGTCTTGCTATGGTGCTCATCTGGTTGGGGCCCAGTCTCAGTGGTGCTCCAGAAACCTGGAGAATCTAGAAGTGCTGAAGACCTGTTTTCTCAGTGCTCTGCTGGAGAGTATTGAAGGAAACAATTGGTGTCTTGGTTACTTGCTGAGGAATCTAGTTGAAGACCAGGGGAAGGTTCTTAGCTCTGGCTAGGAAATGAATGTAAATCCCTGTGTCTTGGTTCCAAGCTGGGTAATGCAGACAAAGCCCATATGGAGTTACTTGGTATCTGGAGGTGAAAGAGGATGGATCCTAGATCAAGCACATAAATGGAATTATCATGGGGTGAGTTCAGCCTACAGCAGATCTCCTGGAAGTTGTCTATGAGAATACAGAGCCCAGATGAGTTTTGTTACATCAAATATATTGATTCTTGTTACTATTGAAGCATCCTAGAAAACTCTTCTAAGAAGCTGTTCTTATCTCTGGATATTTTTGCAGAATAAACTTTCTTGGTCTCTTTTCACTTCTCTTGTTTTTTGTTTTGTTTTGTTTTGTTTTTGACTGCTCTTAGTTTTGTTGACAAATCCTGGCTTGGAACTCTTCAGTTCTCCTTGACTTTAGGTGGTTCTTCTCCTGCTTTACTTTCTCCAAAGTTATGAGGCCACATAGTACTCCAGGGCTTCAAGGAGTACCTTTTGATGGGTTGCTTAATGTCCGAATTCATACCACATCACAGTGGGCTTCTCCACCAAGGGCCGGGATGTCTTCAACCCCAGATGCTATTTCTCTATGTTTTCCTGTGACTTCTCCAGCTGGGGTCTAACCCTGGTGCTTCTCATTCTTCCTTCCCAGGCATTTTCTACTCTTCCTTAGGTACTTTTCCCTGGATTTCTTCTCTGGGTGCTGCTGCTTTATCTCCTTTGCTGACTTTCCACCGTGTTCTTTTTAAATGGTCATGTTCCATGGGATTCTAGGCCAGGATGCATGTGTATAACATCTGTCCCACCCTTTTCCAATGTGTATAACCCTAGCCCAAATGTGAACTGAGTTCCAGACCCATGTATGCATCTGCATATTTGGATGTCTCCAGTTCCTTCCAACCCAGTTTGCCCTAAATGAATTGCATGTTCTTTCTCCCCCAAAACCTTATCTTTTCTCTCTCTCTCCAATGGTGCCCTGCACCCAGATGATCAAGCCAGAAATAATCTACTTGACTCCTCACTAACCCCATCCTTCAGAAATCTAACCCATTCATCACCAAGTCTGAATTATTCTAATTATAAACCTCTTGAATTTATCTCCATTCATTTAGCTCTACTGCTTAAATTCAGGTTCAAACCAACTTCACCCCTTCTCCCTGTTCACTACAGCAGTAACTTAATTCCCACCTTGTAGGCTTACCTTCCTCTAACTCTTGATTCTCCTTGTATGGGTTCTGGTCATAGGTATGTTCCATTTCAGTTTGCCCTATACCTACCTGCCCTGTTTCTGATCCTTTCAAAGCGCAGGGAGGAACATACCATTTTTAATTGCCTGTGTTTGAATCTTACGTCTGCCTTACTAAGACCTTGGACACGTAGTTTTAGTGCTTCTATATCTGCTTTGTTATCTTAAAATGGATAACCCTCAACAAAAACCCTAGGCAGTCAATTCATTTACATATAACTCTGTTAGCTTCATATGCTGCTGCCTTAGAAATGTTCAAAATATGACTAGATCTTAAAAAAAAAAAAAAACTTCCATGAAAGTGGACAGAAATTCCCTAAGATGAGATTTATGAAAGTTTGACAGATGACTTTATATTTCTCCTGCTCCCTCCCCCTGACAATTTTTAAGCAAAGATCCCTTTTTGGTTTCTTTTTCATAACTAGCACTTTTTTCCCTTTTCTAAAAAATTAAAACCTCTATGGAGTTAACTATAGACTCACATGCAGGTGTAAGAAATAAGAGATCACAAGTACCCTTTACCTCGTTTCCCCCAATGGTAGTAACTTGTGAAACTAGAGTGCAATACCACAACCCAGATATTGACCAATTCAGTCCAGATATAAAACATTCTCATCACCACAAGACCCCACACGTACCCCTTTACAGCCATACCCACTTCCGCCCTACACCTACTCCCTCAACCCCTGGCAACCCCTCATCTGTTCTACATTTCTGTTTTAATTGCAAAATTGTCACACATCTTATGATTCCACTTATGTAACATTTTGAGACTGGCTTTTTTGAGTAAGCATAAATCTCTGGGGATGTATCAGGTTGTTGCATTTGCTAAGAGTGTATCTTATATGTTAATGCAGGAAAAGTAACCATGTATAGTGATGGGTGTGTTAGCTTAAGTTAATCATCTCACAATGTATACACATATCAAAACATCACATGTGTACACCTTTAAATATAAGCAGTTTTAATTTGGCAATTATATTTCAAAGCTGGAACAAAAGTAGGCAAAAGATATAAAACAGATAAGTACACAATTTCCAAGACCATTAGTCCTTAGGAAAAAAATGGAAACTGAAACCACAATGAGATCACTATATACCGATGAGAATGGCTAAAATAAAAAATAGTGATGACAGAAAATGCTGGTAACAATGTAGAGGAACTTTAATCACTCATACATTGCTGTGGGTGGGGAGGTAAAATAGCTTTTAGTGTAACTCCTATGCCAGCTGAGGAATCATGTAGGGACAAAGTGGGTTGGAGTCATCTAAAATATTTTGAGGGGTAGGGGTGGAAATGGGAAGATGATGGTCAAAGGGTACTACAAATCTCTATTAGAAAGAGACTGAAGTTTTTCTTTGGGATATATTGCACAACGTGGTGAATAGAGTACATTTCAAAATGTTAAATCACAAATGTTCTCAAAGTATTTGAAGTGATACATTAATAAGCTTGATTTAATTATTCTGACTGTATTTGTGAATCATGACATCACTTTGTACTGTATAAATATAATTTATCAACTTACAATTTTAATATTTTTTTAATTGACATTCTGCTTGTGCTTTTTTTTCCCAGTATGATTCTTTGGCCATATCTCTTCCATCTCTTACAATCAGGCATGTTTTTTTCTACATTTCAGGTGTAGAGGAGTCTTCCTGACCCTCAGTCAAGCCCTTTAAGTCCCCTGGGGTCTGTTTTCTCCTTCCAGTTCTTTCAGCTTCCTCTCTCCACTCATGACATGCTCAATTACCCACTCTCTTCCACTTGCATCAGGCCAGGCAAGGTTGCAGGAGAAACCATGGAAACAAGGAGTTTGTTTTTTGCTACCCAGCGCCCTCGCTGGGGCAGCCACACCCTCAGCACAACTGACTCCAGCCACAGCTGTGCTGGACAGCTCCTCCCCCTTCAGGCTTGCAGGTTTCATAGTTTTGCCTCAAGGCTTTCTCCAGTGCCCAGAGAACACTGGGACTTCCAGGCTAGAAAAGTGAGGGCCTTAATGTTTGAGGGCAGCACTCAGATAATGAGAAGTGGAACAAGTAGGCTCCTGACTTATTAATTCACTTACTGATCCCAGGCATCGGAAGGACCTGAGGTTCTGTTGCTGGCAGTGGTGACTGCCATGATGTTGCCTTCCTGTGACTCTTTTTACTCCCCCTTTTTCCCCCTCACCACTGCTTCATTAGGCTTATCTGAGAGAAACTATAACATCCAAGTACTTATATCAGAATCTGTTTTTGTAGAAACTTGGCCAGCCCAAGGCAACATTGCCAGAGGAAACTAGGTTTTAAACACCGAGACATCTTTCCTGTTCCTTTCTCTGATATCCTGCTGGGACTCCCCTAAGCTAGACACCAGAGGGCACTGGAGCGTGTTTACAGGTACCAGGTAGGTCAGCCCTGAGCAGACAGCAGGGAGGGAGGGGACACACGGAGACTAGGCAACAAGAGCCAGTGGAGGGTGCCATCTATGGGCCCTTTAAAAACAAACAAAACTCGGGCTGGGCACAGTGGCTTACACCTGTAATCCTAGCACTTTGGGAGGCTGAGGCAGGTGGACAGGAGTTTGAGACAAGGCTGACGAACATGGTGAAACCCTGTCTACTAAAAACACACAAAAAGACCAGCCTTGAGGTCAGGAGCTTGAGACCAGCCTGGCCAACATGGTGAAACCCCATCTGTACTAAAACTACACAAAAAATTAGCCAGGTGTGGCAGCGCACACTTATAATCCCAGCTATTTGGGAGGCAGGGTTGGGAGAATCACTTGAACCCAGGAGGTTGAGGCTGCAGTGAGCCGAAATTGTGACACTGTACTCCAGCCTGGGCAACAGAGCAAGACTGTCTCAAAAAAAAAAAAAAAAAAAAACTTGAACAACCTACTTTCAACTGGACATGAACTGTATTCACAATTGATAATTAACTCTAACATCATATTATGTGCTTTCTAGTTATCTTATATACTCTAAGTTCTAGTCACCTCCTTTCTTTCTTCAGGTTTTTACTTTATTTTCCTCTCCAAACTCTAAGGTCAAACCTTAGTTATGCTAGGTATTTCTGTAACATTGACATCAAGACCTAATATAAACAGACGCTTACCTCTTCCTCAGAAAAGGAGAGGACCAGTCCATGAATCCTGTGAGTCCAGGTTCTCGGGGGTTCTAGAAATGCCGCTAGACTGTTGATGATTAGGGCTGCTAGTTTCCGCTTTGTCAGGAAACCTAGCTCTCTGGCTGCCTCCTTCAATCCCTAACTAGATCTCCTCTCCTAGGTCTCCTTTGCCTTAAGGGGTCTGCAAGCATGACAGCCTTTGACCGATGAGATCCAGAAAAAGGCCACAGGATAGTCCTACCAGAGGCCCTTTCAGACATAAGAGCTCTTCTCTCCTGTGAAGTCTTTGGCTGTCCTCTAAGAATCTTGAACTGAATATCCCCAGGTCTGGAAGCCTTGCTGAGGCTTGGGTTATTGATTCAAAATCATACATCACGGCAGAGATGGCTGTGCCCTGGACTGGCCTCACAACCTACGAGCCTCCCTATCATCATGGAAACCAGCAATAGGCAGGGGCTTCATGCAGGTGCAGTGGGGAGAGTAGCTAAGTCCCAGAAGCATGGAGCCTGGAGCCCAAGTGGGAGAGCCAGGCAGAGAAGCCTTTCCTGATGCCCTTAACTGAATTGCTCCCCATTAATTTCCATTTTTGACCTGGTAATTGTTAGAGAGAGCCATGCCTTGTGTGGTTCTCTATTGAATATAAGCTTTCATGTCAATTTCTACCTTGGAAGGTACACAATAGTCACTGGACATTCCACTTTCTGTGCATAATAAAGAAAATAGCTACCATGGCATTGCCCAAGGAGAGTTGAGCCCTGCCTTCTGGGTGTTCTTATTTAATTCAGTAGCCCTGTTGGTTTCTGATGACTAATGGTGATGGGTATACTCACTCTACCTATCAGTAGATAACTATGTAAAGCCTCAGCATGTAACTTGCTCAATCAAAAAAAAAAAAATCCATGTTATGGCAGATGTCCTATAAGATTGTGACGAGCAGAATTCTTGCCATAAAACCTGGCCTGAAATTCTCTAATGCTGCCTTTTAATCTGAGAAGTAAATGAGTAAAAGTGCCACTGTTGCCTCTAGGTGTCCCCTTTAGCAATAAAACCAGGTCAGCTATTCCTGGGATGTGAGTTGATGACGGGGCCTCAGCAGGAACACAGGAGGCCATTAGGAACCTTCACCGCCCCAGGAAACTTGAAACTCAACTTCAATTCAAAGTACTGACTGGGCAGCAACATTACAGTACTGCTGTAAAATTAAACAGTAGCAACAGAATTTGAGGACTTGTTCATTTAGTGGTCCATTATGGCTCAGTTTGACACAAATTCTGGTTAAGCTCTTCTCTTAGACAGAAGGTCTTCCTTTTGTAACTCCTACTGCGTCCATGTTCTGTCACTGCAAGTGTGGGGATATGGGGACTATGGTCCGACAACCGTAGGGGGGTTTCATGGTTGGGGGGAAGGTGGAAGCCTACCATGCTTTCTCTATTGAGGTGCACTAAAGCCACTGCCGCTGCATTGGGAGAAATGAGCTTGCTGTTTAACTTGCTCAAAGCAACACAGCCAGTTACCAGTGGAGAAGGAACTGACTCCCAGGTCTTCCAGTTAGGTTGAAAGACCTTCATCACATGGTGCCAGGAATTGGCAGGATGGAGCTGTAGCCCTGGACTTACCATGAACTCTGTAACCTTGCACCAGTCTCCGAAGTGATGTGGTACTGAGTTTTTCGCATCTGCAAATGAGGATGCATTCCAAAGGTTTTAAAAGATCTTGCCTCCATGCGTGACATAGTGAAGGTTGAGCAAGAAGCTGAGAGTTGGTCACGTTCTGGGCTTTTTGTTGGAAGTGGACTCTGTGACACTGGCTGAAAATGCCACCCACTAGCAAACATGCTGCATTAGGGCTCTCCAGAGAAAAGGAACCAATGGTGTGTGTGTATGTGGAGACTTAGAAGAAATTGGCTCACATGACTACAGAGGCCAGGTTTCAGGATCTGCAGGGTGAGACAAAACCTGGAGACCCAGGAGAGCCAATGCTATGGTTTGGTCTGAAGGCCAGTAGGCTGAAGACTGTGGAGAACCAGTGTTCTAATTGTTCAGCCATGGGGAAAGAAGCCAATGTCTCTGTCTGAACACAGGCAAGAAGAATCTTTTCACTTCACAAAGGGTTGACCTTTCCTTTTTCCTACTCAGGTCTTCAACTGTGATTGAAAGAAGCCCACCCACGTTACAGAGGACACTCTGCTTTACTCAGCCTACAGATTGAAACAATCTCATCCAAAAGTGCCCTCACAGAAACACTCAAAATAGTGTGCTTGAGCAAATATCTGGGCACCCACGGCCCAGTCAAGTGGATATATAAAACTTACCATAACACATGCCAACTTTCTCTAAAGAGTGTAGATGAGGTTCAGTGTTCTTTGTTGAAAATGTAAGAAATAGAGAAACACTAGAAAATGCCTCAAAGATCTAAATCTTTGAGTTAACGTGGTGTTTCTTAGTTTTCTTAGTTTCTTGTTCTTACATAATGAATGATACTAATGGCCTCTTTGATGCTTAACCCACTGCAGTTAGACCCCAATCTTAGAAGTTAATTGCGGAACCTTTTGGAAACCCATCCTGTGATGCTCACAGCCCAAATCCTATTCTGGCTTCCGTCTCTGCCCCTTGCATGTTCAGATTGTCAGTGTGTACAAGGGTGATGTGACATGTTTGCCAGGCAGAGAGATGGTTCTCAAACAATATATGACCCTCTGCCAGCATAAAATGATTTTTCACTCACATTCCACAAAATAGGATGAATGTTGTAATAAAACACAAATATTCTGTTTTTGATATTACTTCTGAAATGCTGAGTTAGATAGTACTCTTACTCAACAATATAAAGCCTATAACTCAGTCCCACAGCACTTTTCCTTTGAAATATAAATGTCTAGGGCCGCTTACTAACAGGGCTTATGTTTCTGAAGATTAAGATTTGCTGGTAACATCCATATTTTCCCATGAGGTCTGGGTCCAGTACTTAAGATGCTGTGCTGCATGCAGGTTGAGGGGTGCCCACTGTGACCCCTGAAGTTAACCTCTGGGATGTACGGATGAAGACAGAATCAGTGTCATCCCAGGGAGAGGGGAAGCTGGGCCCCTACAGCTGGATTCTGCCACCACAATAGCACCAAATATGTTCACTTATGAAATGAGGCCCCAAAGAATGAGTGAAGATGTGATACTAAGATTTGTACAAGGGATACTCAAGGTTGTAAGATAGTATTAAATCACACGTGGCCACCAGATTGAGAATCGTGTACAAGGCACATGTCAGACAACTGACTTCCTAGTCACTTAAGCATTAATAAAGAATGAGCAATTTGGCTTCAGACATGAGCATATTTCAATGTTCCGGAATGTATTTTCTGGGGAGAACAGCTCACACCGGGACCGTTTTAGCCCCTGAAGGCTTAGTGGCTATGACACTTCTTAATATATTGAAACAACATCTAGTATAAGAAGGGTTGGTGTTAGTCACCATGTCGGGACTAGGGTCTGTTTGTATTAACGGCAAGGCAGGTATGGCTCAAAATAAGGATTTTCTAACCAGCTGTCAAGAGGTGGAATGAGTTGGCTATTCAAGTAGACACTTGATCACCCTACTAATAGCTAAGTTACATGGTTTGGATGTTTGTTCTTCAATCTTATATTGAAATGCAATCCCCAGTGTGGTGGGAGGTGGATTGGGTTATATGGGGGTGGACCCCTCATATCTTGGTGCTGTCCTCACAGTGGTGAGTGAATGAGTTCTCACAAGATCTGGTTGCTTCAAAGCATGTGGCATCTCCCATCTCTTTCTTGGTCCTGCTCTGCTTGCAAGACTCCTGCTCCCACTTCACCTTCTGCCATAGGTAAAAACTTCCTGAGGCTTCCCCAAAGACTGAGCAGATGCTGGCACCATGCTTCCTGAATGGTTTGCAGAACCTTGAGATAACTAAATCTCCTTTATTTATATAAATTATGCAGTCTGAAGATACTTATAACAATGTAAGACATGACCTGATGCACTAAGAATGGTTGATCATTTGCTCAATGTCTAGAGGTAGCCGAGTGGAGTATGAAATGGGCATGATTAAAACAAAGCATGACGCTGGCGGCTCCCACCCACCAACCTCATCATGAACTGCCCTCATCATTGGCGAACCATGTGGCTGTTACCATAAACCACGTTGATGACTTATTTTATACTGTGTTCCTCCCCTTCCAGGAAACGGGACGCGTCTCTGAAAGCACTCTATCTCCCCTGGGTAGGTGAGATACCACTGGCTGAAATGAGTGGAGTTTCCTGCTTATCCACAAACTTCTTTCTGAAATCAGTTAATTCCATTTTTCTACAGGGGGTAACATTCTCTCTCCATTCCCCTTGACCTTCATTCTGATTCTAGCATTCTTTTCAAGCTGAGAAATTCCATTTTCATTAACTGGTTTTTCTCAACTATTAACCTCTAGTGTCTTCTATTCATCAACCAAATGTGGGCATCTGCTATGTATCAGGCACTGTTCTGTATACAGGGACGTCTGTGAACAAAATGAGGTCCCTGCTGTCATGGAGCTTCTAGTAGAAGATACTAATGACAGCTCTAGTGGGGGAATAGAGGGGGGGAAAGGAGCTATGGAGTGGGGTGACCTTCCATCAGCTGTGGCAACTTCTTTCCCCCTCAGACGTCAGGTCTCCTTTGCCTCCCCTACAGATAAAATTTGGTAAATTGGATAATCAATGTCGGTGGAGGCATGCCTCTTCCTTAGTCATTCTTCCTTTGAGTTGACTTCCTTGATGTAGCCAACACCATTCCAATTCACTTGCAAGCTGAACTTTGATAACATTCCTTAGTAGAAGCAAATTCCCTACGGTTCCTTCTACCTAGTTGTCCAGTCCACCACACATGGCATTTGATGTGGTGGGTGGAGGGAAGTGGTATCCAATCTTTATTACAGAAAATCACACTGTAATAAGTGTAATACAGCAAATTACACTGGTGTCCAGGGTCAAATCTTTAGCTATGTTTTAATAAAACTAAGTTTGTCCCATTGTCTTCACTGGATTCCACCTGAGGAAGACCCTGAGACAAGGGTTTACTCTGAGCACAGAAGGACTGGCCACAGTTTACCGTGTAGAAAATTTTGAAGCTGGGATGATTCTTAGCTATCCCAAAACCTGGGGAGAAGGCCAGGCTTTTATATCCCTGCCTGTCAACACCATGGGAATGAATGATGCCTGACCTTAGGCAGACAAGCTCTCTTCATCTGAGACAATCACCCATAGAGTAGTGAGAGCTTAGGGCTTTCTTCAGGTAGCACTTTCCTAGGTGGTTGAGGGGAGAAGACTGTTTCAAGGGGGATTTGACCTGTATATGATGGTGTCCATCCCAGTCTATCCTCGTACCACCCAGATCCACCTCTTCGTATAAGTTCAAAAAGTTACTATAGGATTTTAGTGGAGCTTGCTTTCTGAAGGAAATATGGAAGAGGGAGGTTAAAGAAGCTATATCCCATGAAGCAGCCGGTCTTGGGGCTGCTACCTGATGGACAGCATCGCCCTCCTCTGCAGGTGGACTTCCTCCGCCCTCGTGTAGCACCTCTGCTAGCCTTGGAGGCTTCCCCAGTAGCACGACCCAGACTCTCATTCCTCATGGGTCCAATATCCTGGACATCACATTTTTCTGAGGCCATGAATGCTGTGCACTTGCCCGTCTATGATGAAAATGGAGCGAGAGACTGCCAAAAAGCACTCAAGCAGATCATCTGGGTACTAAAGCATATTCATTCCTGCTTGCCAGGGTGAAAGCGACCCTGCCTCCTCCTGATGACCAGAGTCGATTAGCCCTGCCGGGCTGGTGTCCATTCTTCTTGTCTGCTGGTTCCTTAACTCAAGGAGTCAACGGTGCTTAGGAGCAACCAGAGCTTATGGTTAAATAAGTCTCTTGCCGTTGCCTCTCTTGGGAACCAGTACCTCCATGTCTGAAAAGCCCCAAACTGAGATCAAGAAGAGGCTGAAAAAAACGTGGGTCACTGAGAGTCGGGACAAGTGAAATCCATGTCCACCCTCAGCCCTTGGTTCTCAGCCCTGAGGCAATGTCAACCACAATCCACCTCCTGCATATTTAAATTCACTTTGTATCAATGGCTTGGCTCTATAGAAAAGTCTCTGAAGTGTTCTGCATCAGGAGACTGTCACCCAAAGTATTTCCCCCAAACAGGTTCTTCAGCTCCCAAGGAATAATTACATAGTAGAGGAAGTTACTTGGCACCTCTGAGTTGTCTAGAACCTATGTTCCAAAGAAAAGTTTGGCCCCTGCCTGGCTTCTAGGAGGTAGCCTCAATATCCTGGCAGCCTTGGAATATCCTGCCAGATAAGAGTGTCTCCATTTACTGGGGCCTTTGTCTATACCAGATAGTATATACTAACAATGTGGCTTATACTGGGGGGGGTCTTGGGCCACATACTGCCTGACCTCTATAGCGGCTGGAGACTAAGGTCAGCCCCCATTGAAAACCCTGGACAGCAAGGCTCAGCCAAGCTTCTCCCTACTGGGCAATACACTCTCAGTGTTGTCATACGTTGTTACCAGAAGCTCTAAGTGTTGCTTGCCAGCTCTGCTAGGAGAGGACAACAGGAGGCTTGTGTCTAGTTTTTCCTGAACTCTACCCTGATACGCCTTTTTTCCATTTCTGGTCTTAATGTACAATCTTTCACTGTAATAACTGTAACAGCTCTTCTGAGTATTTTAAGGGAATCATTAACCCAGAAGGTGGATTTCAGGTCCCCTGAACGCAGTACTGTAGAGGTGATCCCATCATGAATCAAGACCCAGGTTTTTCTACCTAATAAGTTGGTCATTTGTCGCTGACTTTCCCAAGGAGGGGGGTGGGAAAAGACCTCCCAAGTTGAGGTACTTTGGCAGAGGGAAACTTCACAAAGAATAGAGCAGCCATTAGCAGCCAATGCTGGGTCTGTGCAGGGTGTGTTGCGGGAGCAGGAGCAGCAGCCAACACCCCCTGCACCCCTGAATGGCCTTGCTTCTCTTCATTCCCTTCCTTAACCCACTCATCCCCACCCCTTAATAAATCACTCACCTACATCCTCCTGCGATGCTCCTGGGGAAAATCAATTCAAGCTGGTTGCTACCAAGAGTGGTCCTAGGAAGCAGAATTACAGAATGGAATATTTGGAGGCAGATTATTCACTGGCCAGGTGACAAGGGACCCCATTGCTGGCAATAGGTGGGCTATTGCTAGTAGTGGTAGAGCTAGGGGAGTGGTTCTCAAAGTGTGGTCCCCAGGCCAGAAGCAGTATCTCTTAGGAACTAGTTAGAAAGGAAAATTCTTGGGCCCCACCCAAACTTGCTGAATCAACCTCCAGTGGGGCCCAGAAGTGCATGCTAAAGGCAGAAGCTCTACCCCTGGGGAGTGTGTAAGACAGAAGGGTATGCACTGGCTTGAGCAGTATCTCTAGCATGTGAGAGAGAAAGAGGATAAATGGTACCTATAAGGGCTGGAATCCCTTGAGGTGTGGCTGGGTCAGCCAGCTATCAAGTTGGTACAAAGGTAATTGTGGCTTTTGACATTGAAAGTAACAGCAAAAACCACAATGGTCTGCACCAACATAATAGTCTTAAGGCCCAATGTAAAGGTTAAAAAGGCCCCGTGGTGATGTTTAGAGACCTGAGTCTCCTAAGCCCTGTCCTCATGCAGGGAGCCTGGCTTAGGTGATTCTACGCAGGTGGAGTTTAGGGCCCTGTTACTTCACAGGTTTTAGGTTCTGGTCACCTCTGGCTGTTTCCAAGCTCAACATCCAGTGGGGCACAACAGCATACCTTGCTTTTTGTATGGTGCTGTCACTTTTGAATGTATCTATTATTACCTTTTCTATTTTGAGATCATGGAGCACTTAAGGAATGTACTCACCATACCACACTGGGATTGACTGGGATTTATTTTCAAAGTAAAAATCCTAGGCTTACACCTAGGAATGGAGTTTCTGGATCATATGCTAACATGATCTTTACCAACTTGAGTGAATGTCACACTGTTACAATCCTACCAGCAAGATACAAGAGGGTGGTGAATTCTTGTAATTGTGTTGCTTCTGTGTCCATTTTGAATGTAAGTTGGGACTTTCTTAGCCCAGAAGCAGGGATTGGTCAACTGATGCAGATTCTGGTTTCCTGCCTCCTCCCAGTTCCTCGGGGTAGTCAGTCCAGATATCTGTCTTATGCAGCTGCCTCCTGGTGATGGCACTTCCCTATGGGGTGGCCAGATACAACCTACTTGGCTCACCCTGCTGACCCAAGTGAACTGCAGGTAAGCTGCAGGAGCCACTACCTCTCAGTCACAGCACGACCCCCTGGAACTCACACCTGCCTGCTCTAACCCCACCAGTCAGCTCCCCACAGGAAACCTAACTAGGTGCCACCTGGACCCCAAAAAGTCTTTGGCCCTCAAGGCCTCCCCACCCTCTCCCCAGAACTAGCTGAGCATCTGTGTCTTGGATGGCTTCCCTGCTCCTCCCATTGGCCCTATGAGGCACGCTGCCCTCTTCCTGGATCTGTAAATAAATTACCTTTGTCATCTCGTGTTTTGTCAAGTTGCTGCCTCTATGCCTCTCCTGATGAACACAACCAAACCTAACTTCTTCCTGAGCTGGGGCTTCCCTTCTTTCGATGAGTGGACATAGTGGTAGAAATAAACTGGACACAGGTCAAACAAGAGTCACAAAGGCTTCTGCCAGTATAAACAAAAGTTTCCTGTGAGACGAACCGCCTGAACATGGGTCAGACACTTGAGGATTAGACCATCCACCATGATAAAGCAGTACCCACTCAAAGGTACACTGGATCTTGCATTAAACATTCTTGAACAAGTCTTCAGGAGCCCCACCAGGGCAGGGCTAGAATTTATATTTATAGCCATTCTTGAGATTTCAAACCAGCTGGGATTTTGATATGGATTGCATTGAATATGTGGAGCAATTGGGGACTATTATAAATGGAATTGCTTTCTCAAATCACTTTCAGATTGTTGGCTGCTAATGTATAGGAATATAATTTTTGGACTGGCACAGTGGCTCATGCCTATAATCCCAGCACTTTGGGAGGCCAAGGCAGGCAGATCACAAGGTCAGGAGTTCGAGACCAGCCTGGCCAACATAGTGAAACCTTGTCTCTAAAAATACAAAAAATTAGCTGGGCGTGGTGATGAGCACCTGTAATTCCAGCTACTCAGGAAACTGAGGCAGGAGAATCACTTGAATCCAGCAGGCAGAGGTTGCAGTAAGCCAAGATCATGCCATTGCACTACAGCCCAGGTGAGTTTGAGACTCAGTCTCCAAAAAAAAAAAAAAAATACAATTTTGGGACATTGATCTTTGTATTGCGTGGCATTGTTAACTTGCTTAATTCTAATGGGGGGGGGTGTGCATATTTTTTAGGATATTCTGTGTCCAAGGTCATGTCATCTGCAAATAGAGATAGTTTAGCCTCTTGATTTCTAGTCATATCTTTCTTTCTCACTAGATTTCCTAGGCTGGATTATCCAGTACAATGTTGAATAGAAGTGGCAAGAATAGCCATGCTTGAACTTAGGAGAAAAGTGTTTACTTACTCGTAAGATAAGATTTGCATCTGCCATTTTGCTGTGGTTATATGTAATGTATTTGTTCCTCCAGTCTTTCATGGCTGCCTTCTCTTGTGTTAAATGCTTATTTTTCATGCCATTTTGATTCTCTTTTATTCATATAGTTTTGAGTTATTTTCTTAGTGGTTGCCCTGGATGTTATGATTAACAATTTTTAATTGGTTCAGATTGTACCAACTTAATAGAATTAAACCCTTTGCTTCAACATAACTCTATACTCTTCCTTTGTTCTATTGTCAGGCAAATTTTATATTACTGTAAGCATGGCAATATCTTCAGTTATCACCTTACGGATTTCTTTTTTAAAAATACTTTTAGATGTCACATTTAGACCAGTTTTATAGGCATATAAATATTGAACTTGCTACAGAGTTCTCATATACTCCTGTGCAATGTGTTCTCATTAACATATTTGTGTGATTAGCATAATTTGTTAATGAACGATATTGACACAATATTAACTATCTGTAGGCTTTTCTGATTTTCTTAGACTTTTACCTAATACCCTTTTACTGTTCCTGGAGCCCTTCTAGAATACCTTCTTACACTGAGTTTTCATGTCTCCTTAGGCTCTTCTTAGCTATGTTTCTCAGACTTCAGTAACTCTGCCTCCTCCTGCCTCAGCCTTCCAAAGTTCTGGGATTATAGGCATGAGCCACCACATCTGGGAATAATGACGTTACTATTGGCCTTTTTACCTGGACAGATTGGTCAGCTTTCTCCACCATAACGTTACTTTCATTCACTCCCTTTCTAAACTGTACTCTTTGGAAGGAAGTCACAATGAACAGCCCACACAGAAGGAGTGGGAAGTTACACTCCATCTTCCTTCATGAAGCACCTCAATTAAAATTTTTCTGCATGAAAGATGTATCTCCTCCCGTTTACAAATGTATTCATTTATACTCGTAGGAACTCATGGATACTTGTTTTATACTTTAGTTACAATCCAATACTACTTATTTTGTGCTTGAATTGACCAGGAAATTGGTTCCTATTCCCTTTTGACTTACCCCACTCCCCATCAACGTGTCTTGTTTCATTTGAGCACATCCTTACTTTCTAGCATTACAAGGTGCTACAGACTCACCTTGTAGATTTCCTGCCCCTATCTGCATGAATCATTGATTTCGTAAGGAGCTCTGTTTATCAGAATGGTCTTAGAAACCAAGATCCGTGTCCTAAGTACACTTGTTGCTATTGGGGTATCATTTCCTTTTAGGCCCTTGATACATTTTGGCTGTGTCCCCACCAAATTCTCATCTTGAATTGTAACTCCCACAATTCTCACATGTCATGGAAGGAACCCAGTTGTAGGTAATTGAATAATTGGGGCAGGTCTTTCCCATGCTGTTCTCATGATAGTGAATAATTAGATTCCACTTGTCTATTTTGGATTTTACTGCCATTGTTTTTGGTGTTTTAGTCATGAAGTCCTTGCCCATGACTGTGTCCTAGATGGTTTTGCCTAGGTTTTCTTCTACAGTTTTTATGGTGTTAGGCCTCATGTTTAAATCTTATCCATCTAATTTTTGTGTAAGGTGTAAGGAAGGGATTCAGTTTCAGCTTTCTGCATATGGCTAGCCAGTTTTTCCAACACCTTTTATCAAATAGGGAGTCCTTTCCCCACTGATTGTTTTTGTCAGGTTTGTCAAAGAACAGATGGTTGTAGTTGTGTGGCATTCCTTCTGAGGCCTCTGTTCTGTTGCATTGGCATATATCTCTGTTTTGGTACCAGTACCATGCTATTTTGATTATAGTAACCTTGTAATATAGTTCGAAGTCAGGTAGCATTATGCCTCCAGCTTTGTTCCTTTTGCTTGGCTATGCAGGCTCTTTTTTGGTTCCACATGAAGTTTAAGGTGGTTTTTTCCAATTCTGTGAAGAAAGTCATTGGTAGCTTGATGGGGATAACATTGAATCTATAAATTACTTTGGGCATTATGGCCATTTTCATGATATTTATTCTTCCTAACCATGAGCATGGAATGTTTTTCTGTTTGTGTCCTCTCTCATTTCCTTAGGCAGTGGTTTGTAGTTCTCCTTGAAGAGGTCCTTCATCTCCCGTGTTCGTTGTATTCCTAGATATTTTGTTCTCTTTGTAGCAATTGTGAATGGGAGTTCACTCACAATTTGGCTCTGTTTGCTATTATTAGTGTATAGGAATGCTCGCAATTTTTGCACATTGATTTTTCTATTCAAAGACTTTGCTGAAGTTGCTTATCGGCTTAAGGAGATTTTGGGCTGAGACGATGGGGTTTTCTAAATATACAATCATGTCATCTGCAAACAGGGACAATTTGACGTCCTCTCTTCCTATTCAAATGCCCTTTCTTTCTCTTGCCTGATGGCCCTAGCCAGAACTTCCAATACTATGTTGAATAGGAGTGGCGAGAGAGGACAGCCTTGTCTTGTGCCATTTTTCAAAGGAAATGCTTCCAACTTTTGCCCATTTAGTATGATATTGGCTGTGGGTTTGTCATAAACAGCTCTTACTATTTTGAGATACAATCCATTGATACCTAGTTTATTGAGAGTTTTCAGCACAAAGGGCTTTTGAATTTTGTGGAAGGCTTTCTCTGCATCTATTGAGATAATCATGTGGTTTTTGTCTTTGGTTCTGTTTACGTGGTGGATTATGTTTATAGACTTGCAAATGTTGAACCAGCCTTGCATCCCTGGGATGAAGCCAACTTGATCATGGTGGATAAGCTTTTTGATGTGCTGTTGGGTTCAGTTTGCCAGTATTTTATTGAAGATTTTTTGCATCAAAGTTTATCATGGATATTGGCCTGAAATTTTCTTTAGTTGCATCTCTGCCAGGTTTTGGTATCAGGATGATGTTGGTCTCATAAAATGAGTTAGGGAAGATTCTCTCTTTTTGGAATAATTTCAGAATGAATAGCACCAGCTCCTCTTCATACCTCTGGGAGAATTTGGCTGTGAACCTGTCTGGTCCTGGACTTTTTTTGGATGATAAGCTACTAATTGCTGCCTCAACTTCAGACAGGATCTAATTAAACTTAAGAGCTTCTGCACAGCAAAAGAAACTATCAATAGAGTGAACCAGCAACCAACAGAATTGGAAAAAATTTTTGCAATCTACCCAGCAGACAAAGGGCTAATATCCAGAATCTACAGAGAACTGAAACAAATTTACAAGAAAAAACCCCATCAAAAAGTGGGCAAAGGATATGAACAGACACTTTTCAAAAGAAGACATTTATGCAGCCAACAAACATGAAAAAAAAGCTCATCATTGGTCATTAGAGAAATGCAAATCAAAACCACATTAAGATACCACCAGTTAGAATGGCGATCATTAAATCAGGAGACAATAGATGCTGGAGAGGATGTGGAGAAATAGGAATTATTTTACACTGTTGGTGGGAGTATAAATTAACCATTGTGGAAGACAGTGTGGTGATTCCTCAAGGATCTAGAAATAGAAATACCATTTGACTCAGCCATCCCATTACTGGGCGTATACCCAAAGCATTATAAATCATTCTAGTATAAAGATGCACGCACACATGTTTATTGTGGCACTGTTCACAATAGCAAAGACTTGGAACCAACCCAAATGCCCATCAATGATAGACTGAATAAAGAAAATGTGGCACATATACACCGTGGAATACTATGCAGCCATAAAAAAGGATGAGTTCATGTCCTTTGCAGGGACATGGATGAACTTGGAAACCATCATTCTCAGCAAACTAACACAAGAACAGAAACCCAAACACCGCATGTTCTCACTCATAAGTGGGTGTTGAACGATAAGAACACATGGACACAGGGAGGGGAACGTCATACACTGGGGCCTGGGGGGTGGGGGGGCTAAGGGGGGAATAACGGGGTGTGGGGATTGGGTAGGGATAGCATTTGGAGAATTACCTAATGTAGATGACAGGGCAATGGATGCAGCAAACCACTACCATGGCATGTGTATACCTATGTAACCTGCATGATCGCACATGTACCCAGAACTTAAAGTATAATTAATAAAAGATAGTGAATAAGTCTGAGATCTGATGGATTTTATAAAGGGGGAGTTCCCCTGCACAAGTTCTCTTGTCTGCAGCCATGTGAGACATACCTTTCACCTTCTGCCATGATGGTGAGGCCTCCCCAGTCACACAGAACTATGAGTCCATTAAACTGCATGTTCTTTATAAACTACCTTGTCTTGGGTATGTCTTTACCAGCAACATGAAAACAGACTAACACAGCCCTCTCAATGAACAAAGCAAAGAAGTGTGGGTATGTGTAGACGTTCACCTGTGTATATGTACACATATCTGTAAGTTTCTGTATTCATGTTAAGCTAAACATGAGTTCACATTAATGTCTAAAACTCTAATCCATTACCGCATAGATCATTCTAGCCTCCTCTTAGCTGTAAATTTCCATTTCTACGTAAAACATCTGGGTCCTACCACCTGTCCATTTAATTATTCAACTTCTAATACTGCTATATAGACACATGCAAGTATTAGAATCTACACCCCCATGGGAAACTACATTATTGGCAAGAATATGCTTGTGTACATTTTCTTTTATATTTATTTTATCCTTACAAACTCCATTTCCCATTGTATTTAAATCATCACATTTTCCCTCTCCCTTTCTAGAGAGGTTGTTTCATACATGCTTACTACAATTAGAATCTGTCAGTCTGCACTCTTTCATGGGATTCTCTGACCTGAATGATTTTTACTTCCAAGCATTAGAATTTACTCCTGTGCACAAAAGTTCTATAGGCTGTGATGAATAACATCACACATCCATCATTGCAATATCATACAGAACAATTTTACCACCCTAAAAATCCCGTATTCCACCTATTCATCCCTTCCTGACTCCCCTAACTCCCTGAAAAATGCTAATCTTTTTACTATATCTATAGTTTTGTCCTTTAATGAATGTGATATAATTGGGATATACAGTGTATAGCTTCTTGACCTTAGCAATGTGCATTTAAGGTTGCCTTGTGTCTTTTTGTGGCTTGACAGCTCATTTTGTTTCTGAAACATCTATTGTATAGATGTACCACAGTTAATTGTCATTTGACAATACCATAGCTGCTTCCAGTTTTGGCAATTATGAACAAAGTTGCTATAAACATTCACATTCTGGTCTCTGTGTGGATGTAAGTTTTCAAATCAATTGGGTAAAAATTGCTTATGACTGCTGGATCTCATACTAAGACAAGGCTTAGTATACAATCATAAGCATTTTTATCCAATGCTTCTTGAGAAACTACCAAACCATCTGCCAAAGTGGCTATACCTCTTGCAACAAGAGGTCCTGCTGCTCTTTATCCTTGTTAGCATTTGACACTGTCACTTTTTAAAACTTCAATCATTCTAATGGGTATGTAATAGTATCTCATTGTTTTTTAAATTTGCAATTCCCTAAATATGTTATATCTTTTCATATTGTTGTTTTCCATTTATCTCCTTAAAGCATCTTTCGAGACTACCTATTTTTGAATTGGATTTTTTTTCCTATTGGGTTTTTTAAAGTTCTTGTATTTTTGTGGGAGAGGTGTGTGTGTTTTGAGATGAGATCTTTCTCTGTCGCCCAGGATGGAGTGTGGAGTGTGATGGCACGATCTCCACTCACTGCAACCTCTGCCTCCTGGGTTCAAGTGATTGTCACGTCTCAGCCTCCCAGGTAGCTGGGATTACATGTGCACGCCATGACACTCAGCTAATTCTTGTGTTTTTAGTAGAAGTAGGGTCTTGCCATGTCAGTCAGGCTGGTCTCAAACTACTGACCTCAAGTCGATCCACCTGCCTCAGCCTCCTAAAGTGCTGGGATTACAGGCTTGAGCCACCACATCTGGCCTTTTGTATTTTGAACATAGCTCTTTTATCAGATACGTGCTTTGCAAATATCTCCAGTCTGTATCTATATTTTTATTATCTTAACAGCATCTTTCACATAGTAGTTTTTAATCTTAATAAAGTCTAAGTTACCAATTTTTGTCATGATGGTGCTTTTGGTCTTCTTAAAAACTCATTGCCAAGCCAAAGATCACCTAGACTCTAGATTTTCCTCAATACTATCTTCTAGAAGCTTTAGTTTTGTATCTTGGATTTAGGACTATGATCTATTTTGAATTTTGTGAAAGGTATAAAATCTGGCTAGGTCCATTTTTTTGCATATGGACATCAAATTGTTCTAGCACAACTTGTTAAAGACTTTTTTCCTTTGCCAAAGATGAGTAACATATTTGTGTGAATCTATTCCCAGGCTTTCTGTTGTTCCATTAATCTATGTGTGTATTCTTTCACAAATAGCTACTGTGATTGAGACAGTGATTTTATAGTAAGTCTTGAATGTGGGTGATGTCAGACCTCTAACATTTTTCTTCAGTATTGTGTAGGCTATTTTGCATTCTGTCTTTTCACAGAAAGTTCAAAAATCACTGCCAATATCTATAAAATGGCTTACTGGAATTTTGGTTGGCAGTACATAAAGTGATCTTGTAAATTGGCTAGAAAAGAATTAAAACCAAACCATACATTCCTATTGTCTTTATATTCACCTATGTGTTGTCTTAATCAGTGTTCTTTATTGCTTCATGTGGATCCAAATTACTGCCTAGTGTCTTCGATATTAGCCTGAAGGACTCCCTTAGTATTTCCTGTAGGGCAGGTATGCTGGCAGTTCTTACACGTTTTGTTTACTTGGAAAGTCTTCATCTCTCCTTTGTGCTTGGAATATCAAATTCTTGGCTAATCAACCTTTATCTTTCAGCACTTTGAACATGTCATTCAATTGCCTTCTGGCCTCTATGCTTTCTGATGAAGTTAGCTGTTACTCTTATTTGAAGGTCTCTTGGACATGATGAATTGTTTCTTACTGCTTTTGAGACTTTCACTTTCTGTTCGGCTTTTGACAATTATGCATCTAGGTATGAATGTCTTCCAGTTTATCCTACGTGGAGTTTGTTAAGCTAACGTAGATGTGCAGATGAATGTTCATCAATTTTTGGAAGTTTTCAAATGATTGTTTCTGTCCTTCTCTCTCCTATTTTGTTGCTGCTATTATCCATATGATAGTATTGATAGTGTTCCACAGGTCTCTAACTTCTTTCTTTCTTTCTTTAACTGAATAATCTCAAGTGATCTGTCTTCAAGTTTGCTGACTTCTTTCTTCTACCAGTGCAAATCTTCCATTGTACTTCTTCAGCAAATTTCATATTTGTTTTCTCCTAAATGCCACAATTTTTGTCTCTTTATAAATATTCTCCATTTGGTGAAACATTGCTATATTTTTCCTCTCTTAAATGTGGTTTCCTTTTGTTCTTTAAACATATAATAGCTGATCTAAAGTATTTAAATACCCAACACCGTTATTCTCAGTTTCTGTCAGCTTTTTTTTTTTTTTTTTAACCTATATGGGCATACTTCCCTATTTCTTGTGGGTCATGTAACTTTCTGTTGAAAATGGGACATTTCAACAATCAGATCTCCCTTCCACTAACCCCTGCCAGGTTTTGTTTTAGCTGCTGCCCCTGCTGCTGCTGCTGTTCTTACAGCTTTCCTAAATTTGGTAAGATGTGTACCTCTTTAGTGGTCATTTGCAGTCACTAAAGTCTCTGCTCAGTGTAGTGATTACTTGGTGATTGGATAGAGTTCCTTAAATGCCTTAATCCAATAACCCTTCCAGTCTTTGCCAAGCAAATGTGTGTGTGTTGGCAGATAACTTATCATTCTTCCTTTGCCTTTACCTCCTGTTTGCAAAGAACTTCAAAATCAGAAGTGAGAGATTAGGACTTTAAGTCTTTCCTGTGCATGCAGCCTCTTAGCACTTGCATGTGGCCATCTTAGATTGACAGGAATATGTTGGAACTTATCACCATATAGACATATCCTTTTTTTTTTTTTTTAACTGTAGAGTTGACCTCTTATTAGCCCCAACTGGTAATGCTGCCTTAGACCTCTGTGATATTAAACAATTGTCTGATTATCAGCAAACACCTTGGCAGGGGGTGGTTATACAAGTAAAATAAAGATAATCCCCGAGGCTGGATATTCTCATCAGAAGCTTTCAGATTAAATAGTGGAAAATTCTGGAAGTGGGGCGATTGGGGAGCTTCAAATTGTTCTGCCTTTTCCAGTGGCTTGCTAGGCTGCTAATCTTGAGAGCTACTGTAGTTGCAAAGCTGTTGTAGTTTTCAGGGTTACCATGAAGCTGAGGAGAGGGGAATGGAATAGGGCAGGTTAAGATGCCTCAAAGTTCACTGATATGACTTGGAATCCATCCATTTTTCCTGAACATGCACTCCTCCAATTGTTGCTGTTAGCCTTAGACTAATTTCCAGAGTTTTGAAAAAGTTTATTTTTGACAAATCTTACCTGTAGTACTGGTTTTTATAGAGTGGATTTTCAGAGGTGGTTCTTCAGCCTTTGGAAAAGTGCTTCTCTTTTGTCTCTTGATGTCAAATGTTTCCATTGTTCTAAAAATGATATCCATATATTTTCAAGTGTCTGAGTCAATTCCCTTCAGATTATCACATATTATCAACAAAATCCAGAACTGTTTAGTTTCCATATTTCTTTTCCACAGGAAATTTTGGTATTAAACCACAATTTCTCAATGTTCTCCGGAACAGGGAGGAAGAGGAGATTAAAAAAAAAAAAATCAAGAAATATTTAATATGAAGAGTTTTCAGGAAAAAAGCATGTCTTGCCATTTAAAGAATTACTCAAACTTCATGTAGAATATGTCCATTTACTATTTACTGTATCAGTTACGATCCCCAAAAGTCAAATGTTACAATCCCAGCAGCACTTGCAGTACTAATATAAAACACCACAGAAAAGGCGTATTATGTTTAACCCTAATAACAAGCCCAGTAACGATGCCTATAAACTTGAACTTCTGTAGAAAAGAAACTCACAAACATTCTTAAATATGCAGCCAGAGGAAGTTATTTCACCTTTGGTACACGCATTTAAAGCTTCGAATAGTTTATAATAGAATATACCTGTAATTCTTAATTTTTAACTTTTCTTTGCTTAAAACAGTGTTAAAATAGAAAATATGAGAAGAAAGATTTAAAAAGAAAGCTTTGTTTTAGTGTCAATCATATTATAGAGGTAAAACATGTAATGGTTAAATTATTAAAGCACACTAGCACTTTACTACAAAAACAAATGTTTACCCTAATGCAGCTAGCAAACTCTGATAAGGAAATCATCCAAGTGAAATCTTAAATTTCCCACTTACATACTATATATTACTTTCTAACTTGTTTAAATTTGTGACATTTGATATTTTCATAATCACTTCATTATAGGACCTAAAAAGTAAAGAGAACCAGACTAGCTAACTCCTACTTTGCACTAACGCAATAGCCTCAATTGAGTTTTAAGACATTGGTTTTTTTTTCCTCCTTTTATACTGAGCCTAAAAGATTTTAACCTCTTGTTTTCTAAGCCCATGGAATCATTCAAGTCTGACTGATTTATAAAAGAATTTTTTCTCAAATGGGAAACTAAATTAGAATAAAAGTTAAATCATACCTTTTATTTAATGTGCTCAACTATTCAGAGTGTATTTTGCTCAAGAATACTTGGAAGCCATAAATCATTAATATTTTTTGAGTAATTAAGAAACTCAGATTTATCAAACACTCGGCTTAGCCAAAATGCAAACATATTATAAATAGATTCTAAAATAAGCATCTGACAAATTTAGCAGTAGAAATTTCATGTCTCCAATTAAGTATCATAATTGATTCTTGAAGGCGTCTTTCCAAACAATTATTCTCAACTTTGCAAATGCTGAACACTGATTTTAACCCAGTTATCTCTCTGTATTTGAACAAATCAAAGCCCAAGATCCAGAGTTCTCTAGTAAATTTTTTTCTATCAAATGCTCTTACCAAACTGGGAAATTCTTTTTCACTATTTCAGAACCTGCACATTTCAAAGCCAAAAAATGGGAACATTTTTTTTTTTTTAACACTAAGTAAATATTGGCCATTATTATCATTCTCTCCAAGCACTAAACATCCTGCTAGTATACTCCTAAAGACATCCTATACTATCACTCATCATCTTGCCTCTATGTCTTAACATAGCTAACACTCATGCTCCAATTGCTCCTTTCCTTGATATCTGTCTAATGAAGTTTCAACTTCAGGACCCAGCGGAACCTCAACCACTTCCAAAAAGCATTCCTTGATTCCCGAATTTGCTTTTGTTTTTGTTTTTCTAAACAGGGTCTTGCTCTATTGCCAGGCTGAAGTGCAGTGGTGATCACAGCTTGCTGCAGCCTCAACCTCCCAGGCTCAAGCAATCCTCCCACTTCAGTCCCCTGAGTAGCTGGGACTACAAGCTCATACTACCATGCCCAGCTAATTTTTGTATTTCTTGTAGAGACAGGGTTGCCCAGGCTGGTCTCAAACTTCTGAGCTCAAACGATCCATCCACCTCAGCCTCTCAAAGTACTGGATTATAAAGCATGAGCCACTGAGCTCAGCCCCAAATCTGAATTAATCTCTCCATTCACTACATTCCTGAAGTACTCTGTCAAGTTTCTTTTTTTTGTTGTTTTGTCATCTTTTTTTATTTAGGAAGGTTTGTAATTTTATTCTACTGGCTACCTTTACGCTATAAATCTTTTTAAATATCCTTAGCTTCTTTTCTTTTTTTTTTTTTTTTTTTTTT
>PVKV010005701.1:78092-112736 GCA_004027835.1 Alouatta palliata | reverse complement strand
GGGGGAAAAAGGGGAGGGACAGCAGGGGGTGGGGAGTTGGGGAGGGATAGCATGGGGAGAAATACCAGATATAGGTGATGGGGAGGAAGGCAGCAAATCACACTGCCATGTGTGTTCCTATGTAACAATCTTGCATGTTCTTCACATGTACCCCCAAACCTAAAATGCAATAAAAAGTATATATAAAAAAAAAAAAAAACCCAACATGATTGATTTAGTATTTTCTATATGCTATACTCTGTGCTAAGAATGTTTTATGCATTCTTCATTTCTTATTCAACTCTATGGGGTAGGTGTTGTAGCCACTTTATAAATGAGGATGTGAGGAACAGAGAGGTTTAGTAAATTGCCAACATCACACAGCTAGCAAATTTGACAGCCAGGACTGCAGCTCTGTCTCCTGAATTCCAGGGCCCACATTCCTGTCCAATATACCATATTTATGAAAACTGTGCTGAACTCTCCCCCACCTCCTATATCTTTAAGTTAAAAAAGTCCAATGGTTACATATATACGTACAATATGATATAAATAATGAAATGTATCAGAGGATTTAAAAAATTCTATATGAGTAGAAGAAATTCTAAGGATTTAATAGATACATGTGTTGTAAATAGGCAGCACATATATTCTGCAGAAAAAGTTTATATATTTTAAAATGTGTAATTAGAGAAGCCTAAAAAAATGACAGTTTGAGGCCTGGTACAGTGGCTCACACCTGTAATCCTAGCACTTTGGGAGGACGAGGCGGGAGGGTTGCTTGAAACTGGGTTCAAGACCAACTTGGGCAACATAGCAAGACCCCTATCTCTACAAAAAAAAAAAAAAAAAACAAAAAAAAATTTAAAAGATTAGCTGGATGTGGTGGTGCTAAGCAACTAGGGAAGCTGAGGTGGGAGGATCCGAGCCCAGGAGTTGGAGGCTGCAGTGAGCTGTGATCACACCACTGCATTCTAGCTTGGTGACAGAGCAAGACCCTGTCTCTGAAACACAAAAAGAAAGAAATGGTAGTTTTGAAAGTCTAACAAAACAAAATATTGAACTATGAAAAATAGAAAACCTGAGCAGATCAATAACAAGTAACAAGATTGAATCAGTACTAAAAGTCTCCCAGCAGAGAAAAGCCCAGGACCTGATGGAGTCCCTGCTGAATTGTACCAAACATTTGAAGAAGAACTAATACGAATTCTTAATCAAACTACTCAAAAAAATTGAAGTAGAGGGAGTTAATTCAAATTTATTCTACAAGGCTAACATTACCTTGATACCAAAACCAAAGGCACAACAAAAAGCAAAAAGGTCACGATCACAAATGAACATAGATGCAGAAGTCTCTAACAGAATACTAGCAAACCAAATTCAACAGCACATCTAAAAAAGATCATACATTGTGATCAAGTGGGATTCATCCTAGAGATGCAAGATGGTTCAACATATACAAATCAATAAATGTGATGTATAACATTAACAGAATGAAGAACAAAAGCCATTTGATAATTTCAATAGATGGAGAAAAATCATTTGAAAAAAATCAATGTTTCTTTATTATAAAAACCCTCAACAAATTAGGTATAAAAAAGAATGTATCTATCTCAACACAATAAAGACCAGAAATGACAAACCTACAGCTAACATCATACTGAACGAGGAAAAGTTGAAACCTTTTTCTCTAAAAATCTGGAACAAGACAAGGATGCCCACTTTCACCACTTCTGTTTGATACAGTACTGAAGTCCTAGCCAGAGCAATTGAAGAGAAAGAAAAACAGTTCATCCAAATTGGAAATAATGAAGTCAAATTGTTCTTGTTTGCAGACGGCATGATCTTATATATAGGAAACTCTACAGACTCCATTTAAAAATAGCTGCTGGAACTAAAAAATAAATTAGTAAAATTGCAGGATACAAAATCAATATACAAAAATTAGTGGTGGTTCTATAGACCCTGGGCAAACTATCTGAAAAAGAAATAAACCACATTTACAATAGATAAAAAATACAGAAGAATAAATATAACTAAGGAAGTGAAAGATTTTATACAATGAAAACTATAAAACACTGATGAAATAAATTCAAGAGGACACTAACAAATGGAAAGATATTTCATGTTCAGGGATTGGAAGAATTAATGTTAAAATGGTCATACTGCTCAAGGTAATCTACAGAATCTGTGCAACACCGATAGAAATACCAATGAGGTTCTTCATAAAAATAGAAAAAGCAATTCTAAAATTTGTATGGAACCACATAAAGTCCCTGAATAGCTAAAGCAGTCTTTTTTTTTTTTTTTTTTGAGACGGAGTTTCGCTGTTGTTACCCAGGCTGGAGTGCAATGGCGCAATCTCGGCTCACCGCAACCTCTGCCTCCTGGGTTCAAGCAATTCTCCTGTCTCAGCCTCCCGAGTAGCTGGGACTACAGGCACGTGCCACCATGCCCAGCTAATTTTTTGTATTTTTAGTAGAGACGGGGTTTCACCATGTTGACCAGGATGGTCTCGATCTCTTGACCTCGTGATCCACCCGCCTCAGCCTCCCAAAGTGCTGGGATTACAGGCTTGAGCCACTGCGCCTGGCAGCAGTCTTGAGAAGAAAGAAACAGCTGAAGGCATCATACTACCGAACTTTAAAATATACTATAAAATAGTAGTAACCGAACAGCATGGTAATGGCATGAAAACAGACACATAGACCAATGGAGAATAGAGAAACTAGAAATAAATCTATGCTTTTATAACCAACTGATTTTTGACAAAGGTGCCAAAAATACATATTAGGGAAAGGACAATCTTTGCAATAAATGGTACCAGGAAAATTGGATATCTAAATGCAGAAGACTAAAACTAGACCACTATCTCTCACCACTTATGAAAATTAACTGAAAATGGATTAAGGACTTACCCTTAAGAACCTGAACTATGAAACTGCCAGATGAAAGCATAGGGGAAACACTTCATGACATTGACCTGAGCAAGGATTTTTGGAATAAGACCTCAAAAGAGCAGACAACAAAAGCAAAAATAGGCAAATGGGATTACATCAGACTAAAAAACTTCTGAACAGGAAAGGAAACAACAGAGTGAAGAGACAACCTACAAAATCCGAGAAGATAGTCACAGACTATGCATTTGACAAGGGGCTGATAATCCAGAAGATACAGTCAAACCTTGAAAAACATGGGTTTGAACTGCACAGGTCCACTTATATGAGAATGTTTTGCCACCCCTGAGACAAGAAGACCAACCCCTCCTCTTCCTCTTCCTCCTCAGCCTACTCAGTGAGAAGATGATGACCTTTATCATGATCCACTTTCATTTAATTAATACTAAATATATTTTCTTTTTCTTAGAATAATCTTAATAACATTTTCTCCTGCTTTATTATAAGAATGTAGTATATAATACATATAATTTACAAAGTATGTGGTAATCAACTGTTTATGTTATCATCAAGGCTTCTCATCAACATGGGCTATTAATAGTTAAGTTTTTGGAGAGTCAGAAGTTATACACAGATTTTCAGCTTTGTCGGAGGTTGGTGACCCCAGCCCCAGCGTTGTTTAAGGTTCAACTGTATAAGGAACTCAACTCAATAGAAAAAAATCTGATTAAAGAATGGACAAGAGATCTGAATAGACATTTCCTAAAAGAAGACATACAGATGGTTAACAGGTAAATGAAAAAATGTTCTGTGTCACCAGTCTTCAGGGAAATGCACATCAAAACCATAATGAGACATCATCTTAGCCCAGTTTGAATGGTTATTATCAAAAAGACAAAAAATAACAAATACTGGCAAGGATGTAGAGAAAGGGAACTCTTATACACTGTTAGTGCGAACAGTCCAACCATTATAGACAACAGCATGGGGGTGGGGTGCTAAAAAATTTAAAACAGTAGTACTATATGATCTAACAATTCCAATACTGGGTATATATCAAAAGTAAATGAAATTAATATGTTGAGGAGATACTGTTGCGCATATAGTATTACATTGTGAGTGTGTCATTTGTGACAGCGTGGATGAACCTAGAGGACATTATATTATGCAAAGTAAGCTAAGCACAGAGAAACAAATACCACATTTCTCACTAGTGTGGAATCTGAAAAAGCTGACCTCATAGAAGTAAAGAGTAGAATAGTGGTTACCAGAGGCTGGGTGACTGGAGGGGCAGGGCGATGGGGAGAGGTTGGTCAGTGGGTGCCGAGTGAGAGGTAGGAGGAGTAAGTTCTGGTGTTCTATTGCACAGTAGGGTGACTACAGCCAATAATAATGTATTTTGTACTTCAGAATAGATAGAAGAGAGGATTTTGGATGTTCTCACCACAAAGAAATAACAAGTGTTTGAGGTCATGGATATGCTAAGTACCCTGACTTTGTCAATAACTAGTGTGTATATATATTAGAAATCACATTATACCTTATAAATATGTATTATTATGTGTCAATTAAAATAAAATAAAACAAAAAACTATTAAATGTACCTGTCATATAATGTAAATATATATAAAATGTTTTGATTTGAACTATTAGTATTAAAATTCTGAAGGTGATGTAGGTTGGTGTCTTATATAGAAATTTAATTGTATCAATGGATTCATCAGTTTTGTACTTGGAATATAATTATGTATTACATGTTTTCTAAATCCAGTAATAAAGTTTAATAATAGTACATTTCCACACTTTAAATCATATTACTTTGCATAATAATATGCTTGTGCAACAACATTATTTAACACAGTCTATGAGGGGCAGGAATCTTGGAGTGCTTTCCTGGGTGGTTCTGGCTCAAGGTCTGTCAGGAGGTTGGAGTCAAATGCTTTCTTTCTTTTTTTTTTTTTTCAACTTTAATTTGAGCTCCAGGGTAGCTGTGTAAGATGTGTAGGTTTGTTGCATAGGTGAACATGTGCCATGGTGGTTTGCTGCACAGATCAACCCATCACCTAGGTATTAAGCCCGGCGTGCATTAGCTGTTCTTCCTGATGCTGCCCCTCCCTCTGCCCCCCACCCTTCACCGATAGACCTAGTGTGTGTTGTACCCTCCATGTGTCCATGTGTTCTCAGCATTCAGCTTCCACTTAAAAGTGAGACCATGTGGTGTTTGGTTTTTTTTTCCTGTGTTAGTTTGCTGAGGATAACAAAAGCCGCTGCTTTCTAAGATGACTCAACTCACGTGGTTGTGCACAGGCCTTAGTTCCTTGTGGATGTTCTGGTAGTCTTAGTCCCTTAGCTCCTAGGCCACACCCCAGAGGCTGCCTGAGTGTCCTCATAATGGCAGTTTACTCACCTCAGAGTACAATGGTGAGAGAGAGAGAGAACCCCCCACGGAAGTTGTAGTCTCTTAGAACTTAATCTTGGAAATGTCAGACCACATTCTATTGGACTCAGAGACTGACTCTGGTGTAGTGTGGGTGGGGAGTACATGAAGGTACCAGTTACTAGGAGGTGGGGATTATTGCGAACCATCCCAGCGACTGATTGTCACAACAAGTACTAGGAAAAAAATGTACTAACAACGTGCCAAAGTTTTCATGAGGAAATATTGCCCATATTGTGACATAAATATTGCATTTTATATAAAAAAGTCTGGACCAAACCCTCTTTCTGCATTGCACACGGATAGGATAGATCGTTTTCTATCATTTTCCCCTAAACTAGAGATAGATTAAATTCTCAATTTTTGAGAAAAGACAAAATATTTGTCCTCACAGTTTTGTTGTTGCTGACTTTAGTTGCTTGTACTACCCTCAAATTCTGTAACTTGATTAATTTTCCAAGTCAGAGACCTAACATAATATGTTCCTTTTGATTCTTGCACAGTTTCATGGTTTTCTCTTGCCTTTCTGAAAGAAGTGGCTTTCCTTTTTGCTTTTTATTGCTAATTTAAAAATACATTCAGAAAAATTCACACAGCACACATATATAGTTTAAAAGTGATTATAAAAAATAATTACCCTACTGTATTCATTTCTTGGGGGATGTTATAATGAAGTGTTGCAGACTGGGTGGCTTAAACAACACAGGCTTATGTGTTTTCATTCTGGAGGCTAGAATTCCGAGATCAAGGTGTTGGCAGCGTTAATTCCTTCTGAAGGCTGTAAGGGAGAAACTGTTCCTTGCCTCCCTCTTACCTTCTTCTGGACGTTTGCTGGCAATCTCTGGCACTCCTTGGCTTGTCGATGCCCCACCCCAATCTCCACCTTCATCTTCACATGGTGTTTTTCCTGTGTGTGTGTGTGTGTGTGTGTGTGTGTGTGTGTGTGTGTGTCTGTAACACAGTTTTCATTTGTGTAAGAACACTGGCCATACTGGATGAGAACCCACCTTAATGACCTCCTCTTAATGGCATTTGCAAAACCCCTATTTCTAAGTAGGTACTGAGGGATTAGAACTTCAACATACCTTTTTGGGGAGAGCACAGTCCTACCCATGACACCTACCCAGGGTGTTATTATCATTTCAGAAGTGACCACCTGGAAGTGTGTGCTCTCTCTCTCTTCTCTGTGGTAATCAAGATTGGACTTTACTAAAAATGATTTCTGTGTCTTTCTTTTTTTTCTTATTTTTTTGAGACAGAGTCTTGCTCTGTCACCCATGCTGGAGTGCAGTGGCACAATCTCAGCTCACTGCAACCTCTGCTTCCCGGGTTCAGACAATTCTGCCTCAGCCTTCTGAGTAGCTGGGATTACAGGCATGAGCTAATTTTTGTATTTTTAGTAGAGACAGGGTTTCACCATGTTGGCCAGGCTGGTCTTGAATTCCTGACCTCAAGTGATCCACCTGCCTCGGTCTCCCAAAGTGCTGGAATTACAGGCATGAGCCACCATGCCCAGCCTTTGTTTTTCTTTGTAGTGTTACTACCTGTGCATCATCTCTAACTTAAAGATATTTTTTAAGACTTTTTTTAAATGAAATGGATAAGCTTTGAAAAGCAGGACTGTAAATTATAAATCATTTATAATGTTATCTTCAATTTTCTGAGATAGTAGTTATTAAAAATGCCTACTTTTATAAGTGAAGATAAATAACTTTAATACTGATAGCTTTCAGCAGGCATACTAGTAGAAGTGATATTTTGTGAACTCCATTTTGGATCACATTTTAATTTTTTTATACATAGATACTACCTCCTCAGTTGATCACTAATATCCATATATACTTTTCTAGAATGTGTTTTATTTCTGCAGTTTATTCATATTCTAACAAAATCCATGATCATGGTCTCCAAACAGTTTATTACTAACAACTCAAATTACCGTGTTCCTGCTAAATCCATTTGAAATATTTTAATCTCGTAAACAGCATTTATTAAGATATATTCAAATCTTGTCATTCTTTATGAGTTAGTGACAGATATCTGTTAAATCAGTGGGGCTCTTGATCAGCCTGAGTTATCCTGTGTAGTAAAACACTGCTGGTATAATACTAGTTAAAAGAAAAGAAACTTGAAGTTTTACTGACCCTGTTACACTTTATTAAGGAATGAATGTAAGATTTAGATTAAAAAATATTGAAAATAATTCATGTCTGTTCTGTCTTTGAAGATTCCTAAAATCAAGTTTGTTCAACGTAACACACACACATGCACACACACACACACACACACAGCTTTTGCTAAATTCTGCAGCATAAAAGAACAGTTAAACTAAATTCCTTGAAATCACATTTTTGTTTTAATTAAAGTCTTTAACCCTGTAAGTACAGATGGTTGCCAAATTTCAAATGACCCATGCTAAATCCAGCAGTTTGCCCCTGCTCACCCATTGCTCTCCCCTTTATTAAAATCTTTGCTTTATCTGCTGTGGAACCTGCTGTCGGAAAGGGGAAAAGCGAAACACTTTGTCACAGAGTAGATCCTTCATATTTTTTTGTTGAACAAAATACATTTTTTTAGAAGAGTCATCAAGAACCGAGAGTTCAGGAACTGGAAATGGGTAGAAGTGATAGAAGGACTGGTATCAGATAGTTTACCCTCAGATTCCATTCATTTAAGGATTACTCACAAGAAAGCACCCTCTCTCACACACGCAATGGAAAACCGCTGCTTTACCTGAAATACTCAGCTCATTTTAATGGTTAACACATACTCTGTTTTTATAAGGTAGATACTGCTGGAAGGCATTCTTGCAGATTAATTTGGTCACGTTGCCTTCTTTCTTATATATATAAAGAGAGTTTTGCATTGGCTGTTAGGGTGGGGAAAATGATTTTAGTGATGGTGGGGATTTGTGATGTAGAGAATGGGAATGGTGATTAAGATTTGAATAAAGGCATTTTCAGCTTAGTATCTAAGAAGGACAAGACTTCAAATAAAGGAGACATTCTAAGGACACATTCATCTGTTTGGAGATTTTGCCTTGAGCTAACACCAAGCGCAAACAAGGAGTGGGGTAGAATGGGGTTATTGTCTCTTATTAATTTTTTTAAATTTTTAAAATTTAATTTTAAAAAATTTAATTATTTTTTAAAATTTCCTTTTCACTGACTTAGTCTTCATGCTGGGAATATGTGGTCCATTATTTTGCCATGCTAAGGTTTAGCAGTTATCTGGGGCTGATCAGATACCTAACTACAATCTAAAAAGTTGTTTATTTGAAACAAGTGTTCCAAGTTTCATCTAAAAATGTACTTTTAGAATTTTATTTGTTTGTAAGTTTGGAATTGCTTGTAAATGAAATTCTGTTTCTAGTTCTATGAGTAGTTCTTTCTACACTCTGTAGAGCCATTCATGTACTAATTCCTCAGCATTAACTGACCACTTCCTATGTATCAAAGGAACAGAAATTCATTTAATATATTTCTTGATTTCAAATAGTTTCTAGAAAATAAAATTATATATAGAAAATGAAAATATATTCACTAAAGTTATGCCTTACGGGCTGTTTCAGATGTCAGCACTTGAAATAATTACTTAAACCTAGTTTAAGGAACTATGTAGATGTTTTTTTTTTCCGAGACAGAGTTTTGCTCTGTTGCCCAGGGTGGAGTGCAGTGGTGCTCCCTCGGCTCACGACAACCTCTGCCTGCTGAGTTTAAACGATTCTCCAGCTTCAGCCTCATGAGTAGCTGGGATTATAGGTGCACGCCACCATGCCTGGCTAATTTTTTTGTGTTTTTAGTAGAGATGGGGTTTTACTATGTTGGCCAGGTGGGTTTCAAACTCCTGACCTCAAGTGATCCGCCTGCGGGCGGCCTCCCAAATTGCTAGGATTACAAGTGTAAGCCACCATACATGGCCACATTTTGAATTTTGAATGTCATTTCTATCACAGGGAAACCTAGTTTAAGTAACTATTTCAAGTGCTGACATCTGAAAGAGCCTGTAAGGCATAATGTTAGTGAATATATTTTCATTTTCTATATAAAATTTTATTTTCTAGAAACTATTTGAAGTCAAGAACTGTATTAAATGAATTTCTGTTCCTTTGATACATAGGGAAGTGATCAGTTAATATTGAGGAATTAGTACATGAATGGCTCTATAGAATGTAGAAAGAACCTTCCCAGAGGTCATTTACATGAGGAGACCTATAAATGAGTTTGATTATTGACATCTAAGTGATGAAAGAAGTTATTTATTATCAATTCATTCAGTAAATATTTATTTGAACACTTATGATTGCTAGTCACTGTGCTGAGTGCTCTGTGGGGAACCAAGATGAGTGAAACAAACTCCGTTCTTAAGGAGTTTGCTTTCCATTGGAAGAATGTTGATAATAAAGACACACAAAAACGTGATGACGGTCACAACTAAGTTACAGATAATGCCTTTGTAGTTCAGCAGAGTGTAAGGATTGTTGAGGTGTTTGGTGATATCTGAATTTGAATTTGGAAATGTGATGAAGGAAAAGAAGGTATTACCAGCAAGGGATGCTTTCCACTGCAGAGATCAGAAAAATTGGCCAGCAGTGGCTTAAACAAAGATTAGTTTTGTTTTGTTTTTTTCCAAATAATTAGAAGTATAGATGTGAGTGACTGTTAACATTGGTTTAACAACCAAAGACAGAGCTAATGTCTCCCTTGGTTCTCTTAGTTTCTTCTCCATGAATACCTCAGCTCCATCATGTCTGCTCTCAAGGCAGGAAGGGTGAGGGCACCTCTAGGTCTAGCCACTCTCATACTTTTTATCAGAAAAGCAAAGGCTTTCTCAGAAGCCCCAAACTGACTTCTCCTTACATCTCATTGGTCAGAACAGAGCCACATGCCTACCTTTAATTATCATAGTAGCATCCAGACTATACTAGAAAGGTCTAAAAATATCAGTCTCAAACAAAAACAAAACACAAGTAGAAAAGAATTAAAGAAGTTTTTCTTTATTGTTACTAGTGAGAATAAATGTGGAGTATCTGATTAATAAAGTAGTCTGTCAGAATTTAGTGGGTAATCAATCATGATCTTTAGATTTGTCTATATTATAGGATGCTATTGGTTGAATAGTTTTACGGAGTACCATACTAGTAAAAATGTGACATAAAAGTCTGTAACAAGCACTTGAATGATTAAAGACTCCTTTAATCACAGAGCTGGGTATCTGAATAAAGAACCTGTCATCTGCAGATCAAGTCTTTTAATAGCACTTGCTAGAGTGAACTTGCATAGAGAACTTGCATTAACAGTTGGCTGTTTTCTTGTCTCCATTTGAGAAAGTATGTTTTTTTCTTTGTCTGCCCTTCCTTTCCTTCCCTTCTATTCTCTCCCTCCCTCCCTCCTTCCTTTTTTAGACTGAGTCTTACTCTGTTGTCCAGGCTGGAGTGCACTGGCACCATTATAGCTCGCTGCAGCCTTGAACTTCTGGGCTCAAGCAGTCCTCCTGCCTCAGCCTCCTGAATAGCATGAGCCACCACAGATGTGAACTACTGTGCCTGGCTTCTTTCAGTTTCTAGAAGGGACTTGTTTCTGTTATTCTTTTCAAATGGTCATTGCCACCTTTGCTGATGTTGCCAACAGAGAAGATTTATAAGGAAACAGCTTTGCTATCTTTAAGTCATTAGACCAGTGTGAGGGAGCAAAAGTTGCTCACAGTTTTTTATTAGTCTAACATCAGTTTAAAAACAATTTTTTAGTAGAGGAATATGAAGTGGTTTATAGTCCAGCAGATCATGGAGGACTGATAGTTCTGGCAGTTAATAAAACAAAACAACAGGAACAAACAGCTCTGCATGTTTTACAGCATTTTGACTTCTTAAAGATAATTTTCTTCCTTGATAATTTGTGGTGAGGGGCGTGTGTGTGTGTGTGTGTGTGTGTGTGTGTGTGAGAGAGAGAGAGAGAGCAAGAGCACGCACACGTGTGTTTTGCCCGAATCACCCTAACTGTAGCCTTTTTCTTTCTCTGGCCTCCTTGGGGACCACAACTATGAAGGAGCAAAGACAATCAACTCCTGGTGATTGGTATACATCAGTGGCTTTTAAACATCAGTGTGTGTGAAAATCCTTCAGGGAGCTTGATAAACATGAAGGCTTACAGGCCTGCTGATTTATTAAGTCAGGCAAGAGTGGAGATTGGGAACCTAAAGGTACTCCAAACAATTTTGTTGTAGGTAGTCCCTGGACTCCGCTGTAAGAAGCACTCGTGCAGCCAGTGAGCGAGGTGCTAGGGGCAGCTAGGAAGACAGTTCTCGCACTGGGCCTCAGCGTGTCTTACCTGCTGTGATCTCTGAAATCTGAGGTCTCCGAAGTGCTGTGGGAGCACTCCAGGTGTAGGGAGACTCATTTGATTCAGAAAAGAAATAATGAAACTTCTATTTCTATTTATTTTTAACTTTGTCATTTAAAATTTATTTTTTATTTGTGTTTTGAAACATACATGCTGTATTAGTAAAGTTTTATGTATTCGTACTTTAGAAATAGAGTGGTACACATGTATTAAGGGCCTGATCTAGAAAATGTCTCACTGATAGTGGTACATGTTCAAAGAAGTTTGGCGAGCACTGCTTTGAATGATTTCGAAAGCCAAAATCCGTATCTCTTTCCAACTGTTTGCAAGAGTTTATTGTTCCTTAGTTGTTTCTTATTTAGCTATCAACATTAGTCAATGCTTCTTTTACTACTATATACATACACACAGAGCAGAGCAAAAGATTGGGAGGACAAAAAGGGTTTGCCCTTTATGGCAAGTAGAAGTATCTCTGTGCTAAGGTTAGTTATCTGGCTTAACACCTTTATTTGAACAAACTCCATCATGTCTGCTGAGACATTAGAAGAATCAAGATATCTTGATTCTTGATCAAGATCAAGAATCAAGATATCTTCAGTCTCTCAGGTTCTGGCTCTCACTTCAGCTGTGACTAGAGCTTACCTTCTAGTAATGGTGACTCAGTGACTCAAGTGGATATAAATACATGTGGATTTTCTAGAGAGCCTCCTCATTCTTTGTCTTTAAAACTTGATTTAACCCCTTCTCTTCACACAGAACCTTTTCCTATAAAGTATTATATGGTCAAGGTAAACCACCCGCCCACACACACACATACACACGTGCACGCACACATACATACACACACACACACACACACACACACGCTGTTTTCACGACATAATTTTGTTTTTAAAATATACTTTTAGATGGCAACAATTAAAAGCACTGATTTGTCACTATAATTACTAAGATAGTCCAATGGGTAAACTCTTATTTTCCTTATTTTGGAGCTAGCATCAAGACTCTGCCTCCTCATATTTTTTATTCTTTAAAACAGTCTATAGGATCCAAAGATGCCATGTCTTTTTATCTAGGTTTTTCTAGTCAGTATTTCTAGACATAAGACCATTATTACCTTTCCCTACAAGTTTTTTTCTTTGTTTTGAGACAGAGTTTCGCTCTTGTTGTTCAGACTGGAGTGCAATGGTGTGATCTTGGCTCACTGCAACCTCTACCTCCCGGGTTCAAGCTATTCTCTTGTCTCAGCCTCCCGAGTAGCTGGGACTTCAGGCATGCACCACCATGCCCGGCTAATTTTTGTATTTTTAGTAGAGACATGATTTCTTCATGTTGGTCAGGCTGGTCTCGAACTCCTGACCTCAGGTAGTCTGTCCACCTCGGCCTCCCGAAGTGCTGGGGTGACTGGCATGAGTCACTGTGCCCAGCTCTATGAGTTTTTCTCTGACACATGCGCACACACACACACACACACCCCACCCCTAATCTATTTATTTAATGGAATTGTAAATAAAGGAGAAAAGGCACATGTAAACATGTACAATTTCTGGGTTGAGGCTGGGCATGGTGGCTCATGCCTATAATCCTAGCACTTTGAGGGGCTGAGGTGGGTCGATTGCTTGAGCCCAGGAGTTTAAGATCAACCTGGGCAACACACAAAGACCGTGTCTCTACTAAAAATTGAAAAAGATTAGCTGGGCATGGTGATGTGCATCTATAGTCCCACCTCTTCAGGAGGCTGAGGTGGGAGGATTGCTTGAGCCCAGGAGGTGGAGGCTGCAGTGAACCATAATTGTACCACTCTCCTCTAGCCTGGATGACATCAAGACCCTGTCTCTAAATAAATAAATAAATTTCTGGTTTGAAAAACTTCAGCAATTTCTCTTAATATTGTTAATATTTTAGTAGCCACGTAGCACAGGCAGTGTCTGAAGATTGGAAATCTATTTTGGTTTCCTATTTTTAAAATCATCTTTTATTTTAACGCCATTTATTACTGATATTTCTCAGAATTATTGTTGCATGGGTCTGGGTAATTTGAAGAGGACTAGCAAAATTGGACTTAAAATGGTAATAAATATAGCTACTACTAATACTATTTATTGAGCCTCCATGTGCCTGGCACTGTGCAAGGCACTGTATTATCTCATTTAATCCTTATAATAACCCTGTGAGGTGAGTGCTATCATTATTATTCCACTTTACAAACGAGGAAGTGAAGATGTGGGGACGTGAGAAAACTTACCTTCAACACTCAGCTAGTCAGTTGGAGAAGAGGCAGGACTCCAAATGTCAAGGGTCTGTTTTTTTACCTATGTGTATATATTAGTGCTTCTTCTGTGTATATTATTCTGCCTTTCTACTGTGACTGGAGGGTTGGCTCTTTTGTAAGACTGGGAGTTGGGATGGGGACAGATGTCTTTGGGGAAAACAAACACAGCCTACCCTGCCCCACAGGAGAAGCCCAAATATACAGCTGGGAGAAAGGCTGTCTGTATACAACTCAGAAAGCATCATTCACTTGTATTTTGTGTGAATAGTTCCCCAGAGCTCTGCAAAATGGTAGTACTGGCTGGGAACTTCTGTCTCAAGCACAACAAGTTGGAAGGGGTTATGGAGTTTGTATATTTATAAATATTAGCAGCTTTTTGTAGATTTGGGAGCTAGGAAGCTAGGTGGAGGAAGGGCCACTAGACTCCTTGTGTGGGAGATTGGGTCTCTGACACTTGTGGGGCTCACTAGGTGTCTAGGTTTCATTCTCTCTGAAACATTTTATTTTCACTGATGAAACTGTTTTCCATCCTTTGATCCAAGAATATTAGTATTTCTGCATCTCAGTTTACTCCTCTCTGAAATGAAAATGACAATTTCTTTGTATATTAGAGAAACATTGGACGGATTGCTGAGAAAGGTCTTCAAGTTGTTGGTTGCTGCCTCTCTTACGACTGTGTCAGATAATGACTACTTGCAGTTTTAGGCTGATATTTTCCTTTGTCTCTAAGATGACACCCTTTGAAGATTTCTTACGTGTGATTTTTTCAAGTCAAGAGATCAGGAATCCCATCTGTCCGCTTGTGTTTGTATCTCCCATACCTGGGACAGCATAAGGGCTCAAAAAATAACTGTTGAGTAATTTAAAGTTGCTCAACCATTGTGAGCCTCAGTTTTCCTTATGTATAAAATGGGAATAATAGTGTGAATCTCACAGTATTCTTAAGAAGCTAAAATTGGATAACACATTAAAGAGCTTAGTGCAGTGCCTGCCACACTGTAGGTGTACAATACATGCTGTCTTTTGATAGTTATCATTCTGATTATTGTGGTTTATCTTGAAAAGATGACTTCTGACTCTGCTGCTTAAAACCTCTATGCCTTCAAACAAACTAATTGAGCTCTCTGAGTCTTACTCTATAAGATAGGGATACTACTAATACCTCCTTCACTGATTGCTGTAAAGTTTAAATAAGATTTAGAATGTACAGTTACTTAGTGTGTATTATATGCACCACTGAATTAGACACACTGTCTCATTTAATCCTTGCAAAAATCCTTTGAGGTGGGTAGCAGTGTTCTCATTTTACAATTTTGCATACCAGGTCTCGGGTAATGAAGGTCTCAGACTAAGGTCACATAGGTAGTAACAGCAAGTGTCTGTCTGGAGCCACTATTCTGTACTTTACAATCTCTAAGGCCATTGAAAAGGGCCATACATATGTGTGGGCCATTATTGTAACATCTCTTTCTTTGGGTCTGAGGGCTGTACTATAATAGAGTCCTTATGTGCCCTGTTTAGGGATTTAAATGCATCATAGTAGAATAAATATTTAAAGAAATACTTTCCCAAACTTCTCTTTGGTTTTGAAATTTTAACTTTTTTTCCTTATAATGATCAGTCTAAAAATACTGAATCCTGTATTTCCAAGATCATGAAAGGGTAAAACTACTTGGCCAGAATTTGATATTAGGTTTTTTTTGTGTGTGTGTTACATTACCCATTTTGTGGGGTTTGAAGTGGTTATTAAGTAAAATCAGCTACTAAACTGGAGGTCACTTTGTTTTAGGATTATGCCAATTGACTTGTCAAAAACTTTTGTTGCAAAGAAAAGAAATGACCTATCATTATGAATTCTAAAGCAGCTAGACAGGCTTTTCTATGACTGTTACAATGTTGCCAGAGAATCATGATTTTGAACGTACATCCAGAGACCCGGGAGTTAAAATAACTACTGTGTTTCCTCTTGTGTGTCTTAATTAAAAACTAATGTAAGAAACAAGAATTGGTTCCTACCTTGAAATATTGTTTCCCTGACAGATCTTTCCTTCCTGGAAGTCATTCCAAAGTTGTTTGGAGTGTTAGGTTCGGAGTTAATTGAATTTTTCTATCTAGTGAAAAGAGGTTGCTCTCTTATTTTGGTCAGTTGTTTTCAGGGTTTTGAGCTTTGAAAGGTTTGACTTAGAAACCGTGAGGTACTAACACAAGCACTGTATTTTTGAGTTACTATTGATTGACATATCTCTGTTCAATGTAAATAGCTTAAACAGAGTGCAGTTACAGAAATGGAATTTGTATTTGAGTACCTTCTCTTGTATGATATAATGATTGTTTCATATTAATCAAAATAATACAAGGGAGACATTTATTTTTTTGTAATGAGTTGTAAATTAGAATAATTAAATTATATTTTGCTTAGATTTTTCTTCTTGGATGCTACCATTTCAAAAAACATACAGTTCATGTGAAAGTCTGAATAAAATTCATGGAGTAGCATCAAGGACCTCTGAGTCCAGGAAACTGAGTTTGGCAGTGCTAATTTGTATTAAAGTTGTTGTTGCATGACAGCCTGAAAAAGATTTAATGCTTGCCACCTGAATCAAGGCACGGAACATTGGTTTCTATAACTGCCATGAATTTGAATCGAGGCCAGTATCTCTAAATTTGAAATAAACTGATACTCTGTCTTGAAAGATGATACAGGCCACTTATGTTGTGTAAGGCATTTAGAAAATAGTATTTCAGTTTAATTTTTTAGCTATATATACACCCACACACGTATGCACACGCACACACACACACACACACACACACACACACACACACAATCTTTCAAATTGTTAGGCTCTTTAGCACTGTGACCTCCAGTGGTTCTTGCTGTTAGAGGCTCACACAGAAGAACTCAGAAATGCCTACAGCCATTTATTATCCACTTTCAGCCAGGAGTTAGCAGTGAGTTTGCACCAGGTTCCAGGTTTGGCATTTCTCCTCATACCATGAAGGAGCTGCTGCTCACTTCATCAGAAAGTCATTATCCCTCTTGGATGTCACTGTGGTTCAGAGTATTACAGTATTGCTTTAGGAATTTAGATTTTAACAGAGCCACCAGATGCAAAATCCATTCACATGCCTAGCACAATAAAAATGATGATGATGACAATAATTCATATTTTGCATTTGCAAAAACATCTTTCATCTGAAGAGCTTTTGTAGATGGAACATGCATCTTGAGACTACTTTATAGAAAGTGATCTTTGAGTCCAATATGGAAATGAAATGTATCTACCTCTGGAGTAAAATGTGGTAGCCATTTAATTATTTTTAACAAGCTACATATTAAGCACAGTTGTATCTTTATGCAATAAATGTTTTGCTGAGGAACTTTATAAATTATATATCACATGAAAATTTTCAGACTTTATTTTTATTCTTACTAAAAAATAACATGTTCTTTTGGTTAGAAAAATACTCAGAAAGTTAGGTATTTAAAAATAAATCTCTGTTGAGTCTTTCTGTCAACCCAAAAAAGATTCCTTAATATGTCACATAGATGTGTCTCGGGTGTTCTTACAGCAGTACAAGTCTTACTTCACCATCTTGGGGTGGTGTGGAGCGGGGGGGTGATAAGAACTTCAGCAGCATACTATCTTGATGGACAGAACCAATGCACACTCAACTCTTAATTGCACAAATGCAAATAATCCAGGCTATTTTCTTTTCCCTTTAGGCTTCCTCCCTAGATGATCTCATCCACTCCTAGGGTGTCAAATAGCAGCTCTGCTGATGGCCCATTCCTTTTCATCTCTTCTTCTCATCTCTTGCCTCATTTTCTGCTTCATCTTTCTTCAAACTGTCTGATGAACTCCTTTCTCAAGATATCTCACCAGGAACTCTGTCTTAGTTTTATTTTGCAATAACAGAATACCACAGACTGGGTAACCTATAAAGAAGAGAAATTTAAATCTCTTAGTTCTGGAGTCTGGAAAGCTCAGTATCAAGGTGCTGGCATCTAGTGAGGGAGTTCTTTACTGCATCATTTCATGATAGAAGGTGGAAGGGCAAGAGCTTGAGAGAGCAAGAGATCAAACTTGCAGTTTCATACCCTTTAACAATCAGCATTAATCCATTCATGAAGATGGAGCCCTCATGGCCTAAACACCTCCTACTAGGCCCTACCTCCCAACACTGTTGTATTGGGGATTAAGTTTACAGCACATGCATTTTGGGAAACATGTTCACACCATAGCACTTTCAAATTCCAAAAAAGATATCCCTTACAATAATATCTTATGAACACAGTGGCTCATGCCTGTCATCCCAGCACTTATGGAGGCAGAGGCAGGAGGGTTGCTGGAGCCCAGGAGTTTGAGACCAACCTGGGCAACATAGCGAGATCTCGTCTCTACCAAAAGAAAAAAAAAATATCTTTATATGCACTACTTAAATAACTGACCTCTTACATTCATGCTCTTACTTCTGTTATAAATGTTCAAGACTTGAGACAACTTCTTCCTTCTAAAATCCAATTAGTTCCTAAATTCTATACACTTATCTTCAGCATGGTCCCTTGCATTATATGAACCAGTCAGTGGGGATTTTATTGCTAGCTGTAGGATAAAGGAACAGAAAGAAGGTAAAACTCACATCACTCAATTTCCCAGTTGCTGATATCACTCAGATGTTGGAGGCAAAGTTAAAACTATTGGCCAAAATAAAGCTGTAGGTAACTTGCAGTTTTTGCTTATTGTTCTATAATGATAGGAATAATTTAAAAGTTTGAGGCTATAGCAGAAATGATGTGTGTCTGATTTGGCCAGTTGTAACAAGTTTATAGCATGGCATGCAATTATAAGTTATCTTAAGTGAAGAGGAAAGGAAAAAAAGTTTGTTAGGTATAATTAGAGAAGAAAAACCTATTTCAACACGAAGAATTGTAATTGTTTGAGTATCATATTGCCACATACAAAGGTAGCAAGTGGTATTTTCACTGCCTTCAACTAGTAACAATAGCGAATACATTTTCCATCAAAGACTATTTTTAAAAAAATCGTCAAGTTCTGTCTTTAGTAGAGTATTTTGTAGGGTTTACATACCTGAAAAAAAATTCCTTGTGAAATGTTGTATTTTTCTTTAGACTATAAAAATTCCCCCACTCCTTACTTCACCAAATTGTGTATGTGTGCATTCATATGTACACGCATGCTTTATATTGATGGAATGATTTAGTACATTAAATAACCTGTTTATATTCCCACTGTTCAGGGTAGGACACTCACTTGTATTAAATCATTTATTTTTGAGATAAACCCTTTCATTTGTCATTGTAGGTTTCCACTCAGTTTTGTTCCTTTAACAATAATGTTTAGTGCAAAATTTCCCTTTATAGATGAAAAAATAATATACACTAGTATTCATTCCAAAAGTTTTTGCTAAACAGTCTAGATTTAAATCTTTGGCTAAAACTATGTGATATATGCTGGTTTCCCTTCTTTTTCAATAATGGCTATATATTATTGATGCTGAGCTATATTCATGCAATTTATAACACATATTGAATGAAATAGAATTATTATTATTATGTATTTTTAAATATAGTTTTGCTCTTTTGCCCAGGCTGGAGTGCAGTGGCATGATCTCAGCTCTTTGCAACCTCTGCCTCCCAGGTTCAAGTGATTCTCCTGCCTCAGCGTCCCTAGTAGCTGAGACTACAGGCACGTGCCATCATGCCTGGCTAATTTTTGTATTTTTAGACAAGAGTCTTGCTCTGTCACCCACACTGGAGTGCAATGGTGCAATCTTGGCTCACTGCAACCTCTGCTCACTGCAACCTCTGCTTCCTGGGTTCAGGCAGTTCTCCTACCTCAGCCTCCCAAGTAGCTGGAATTACAGGCACATGCCACCACACCTGGCTAATTATTGTATTTTTAGTAGAGGTGGGGGTTTCACTATGTTGGCCAAGCTGGTCTCGAACTCCTGACCTCAAGTGATCTGCCCACCTTGGCCTCCAAAAGTGCTGGGATCATAGGTGTGAGCCACTGTGCCCTGCCAAATAGAATTATTAAGTATTGTACAGAAAAACTCATTTAGATGAGAAGTTGTTTAATGCAGTGTGGTAAAGTGAAGCTTAACTGACTAGATTTAGTGTGTGTAACACATTATATGTTGTCCCATGTTGTGAAAGAGAGTTGCCAATCTTTAGATGCACCTGAGTCTATTTTAATGGCTTAATCTTATTTTGTTTGGTTTCAATCCCTGCTGTATCTTAGAACTGTATATGGAATCAGAAGCAGAGCAAGGATTCTTTCTCCAACTGTTCTTCAAGGATGTTCCACTTAGACTGGAGTAATGTGGTCTTATAAATCTTGCCACATTTTTAGTGCTTCTGTAAGGTTGAAAATGCTCAAATAGGGTTACGTAAATGCAGACTTACTTTGGGAAAAAAAGTAAGAGGGAAAGAGATGAACTATAACAGAGATCTGGTTTTCTTTCATCAGCATTTTGTTTCATGAGTCTTTGGAGATGTGGCTAAGTTGAGTAATTACCTAAATATGTATGCTTCAGTTCTCTATAAGCCTTTCTTGTGCTGTATTTTGAATGAAAATAACATTGAGAGCATTTTATTTCTTCTGGTATTCACAGAATTTTTTCCAACAACATTATCTGTGAATTGGATAACATTGAGATAGCAGGAGTACTATTGTGTTTTTTAGAGATGAAAACTCCTTAAAAAAACACAGTGGAACCGAAATAATGTCTTTATTGTTCATTCTTAACAGAAGCTCCATTTTCGTTTGTAGGGTGGAAATGGTTGACTTTAATTATCCGTAGTCATGTGAATATTCTGTGAATTTTTGCCCTGTCTTCTAAAAGAGTTTGTGGAGAATGGCCACCTAGTCTACAGCTCCAGTGTAGTCATTTCCTGTGTTCTAAAAGCTCAGTATTTGATTTAATTGCTAAGGAAAATTGCATCAATGAGGATTTTCTGATTTGATATCTACACTGGAAACTAATTAAATCCTGGGTATAATGTGCATAAAAATGTAAATAATTTGAGGGCCAAATTATATGTATTCTCTCATACTGGGAGCTCTTTAAATTGTAGTAATGATTATGTGTTGATATGCATGGGAGCCATATGATATGACATGTCGTAACACTGTCTCAGCACGATATGCTTATAGTCAGATAACAAACAATTCATATATATTGATAGAAAATGGTGAACAAAGAAAGGAACCCTACAGATGGGCTTGGTAACTGTGGTCTTTATGTATGCTGGTATCTCATTTTTAACTTAATTTAGGTAGGGCTTGTGTGATATATCTTGAAGGACAGAGGTGTAGCTACACAATTTAGAAGCTATGGAACATTTTTGAAATATCAGAAATCTATAGTAAACATAAATTTTAATTATCCAAATAACACAGACAGGGGACCTTTGGTTGTTAAAATATTCTGCCTTGTTGATGTTAGGCTATTCTTTTGCAAATGGGAACTTTTAGTGTTTCAAGAATTAATCTTTATGCTTGTTTTCTGTAAAGAGTTTATCTAATGTCAAAAATATATGCCTAGTAAAGAAATGTAGCTTCTTTTGGAATTTTCAGTGCAGACATTCTAGGGAAGATTTTTTTTTTTAATGTATGCCAGCTAGGGATTATGTTTTAAAAACAAACAAAACAAAACACAAAAATCAGCAAACTCATAAGAAAAGATATATCATTGGAAGGGAAAAGAAAGCAGAAAAAAAGAACTCAGGCCTGTAGAAGTGCAAAGAATCGATTTCTGTAAGTATTTTACAAGGATGTTTAGGTTTCAGATTCTGAACATGGATGGAAGCAGCCTGATTCTCCATAATGCAAGGAAATAGCTTAGAAGAAGCTATAAAGTTCTGTCACGTCATGGCTTGGTGAGCAAGGATGGATTTACACGATCAAGGATATAAATGGCTTTGAGTGAGTCGTTAGTCATAAGGTCCACGATTCTTCATAATTGACGTGACTTCCCCTTGTCATTCAGACAGACAGCAGTAAGGACATGGGGCTGCAGCCATTGTCACAGCAGCCCTAAGAGTCCACATGGGTACCGCTGTGAGGATTCTGAGCTCTCCATGCAGGAGAACGCTGTGTGCCTCGCGAGCCGTCTGTGTGCAGCTGTGGTTTTGGATGTGTCGCATCATTTCAGAAATCATGGCCAGAGCTCCAGCTTTAAGTTTCTCACTTTCATTTGTATGATTTAGGGGAGAGAATATGAAAACTGGTTTTGTTTCCCTCCAAGTATGACCTGTGTTCACACTTTAGCTTGTGTTTTGAGAAAAGGGTGAGAATGTTCTCATGTCATTCATTATGATTCAGCCTTAAAAGGCATATTTTAATGAGGAGAAGGAAAGTGTATTCTCTTTAATTTTAAATGTTTTGGATAGACTACTGTGTGCCTTCCTTCCAAGGAACCATGGATATTTGACACATTCTGAAAGAGCTGGATACAGCTGATTTCTTTTGACTATCAGGAAAAATATGGAGACGGAGACAGGAAAACCTCTGTGTGCATGGGTTTTGTGTGTTGATGTCAGTGGGGAGGGTGAGGTTTTGATTACTATATGTCAACTATATTTTAAAATGTGACCTAAATCTAGAGGTAATGCTAGCACTAATCAAGACTTTTCTATTAAAATTTAAAGTTATTTTTGGTATCTCATTTGACATTTTTAACAGTGGCATAGTTGTAAAAATTATTTAATGGCAGTTAAAAAAGTTAGCAGTTCCACTGCATAGCATTTAGTTAACAGCAGCTTTGCAGCTTTGATTGAGCTGGACTGTGGGAATGCAAGTCTTTAGCTAGGAATGGATATGATTTTACTTTATTTTTTTTTAAGGTGGAGAAATGAATGAGGCATGCATTCATGTTTTTCACCTAGGCCAAATGGAAGACTTTTCAGTGATGTAACCCATTAGGCTGGAGAAGCTTTTCTGTGGAGCTGCCCCGCAGTGCTGAGAATAAGTTATGAATGCTGCACTGTTTTCAGTGCAGAGGGCCTTGCCGGGAAGAGAGTGGTGTGCCTGGGCCCCAGCTATTGAGAAGATGCCAGTCAGGGATGAAAACGTCTTTCATGAAACTATAGCTAACTTCCCTGTGACACATTACCATAGAGCAGAGAGTATTTTTAAAACCAATAGTGTGAAAATAAGCACAATACCTTATAAAAGTCGGAAGGCTTTATTTTAAAGTATGCACGTTGAGTGACTAAAAATATACAAGTTTGTGTCGGAATTTTTTTTTTTAGTGAATCGGTCTAAGCAATTTTCCTTCTCTCCCCCTCTCTCCCTGTTCACAGCTCTGATTTCTTTTGCCTTTTGGTTACAACTACAAAAGATGTCTTCTGAGACAAATGCTGGTCCATGACATCAGGATGAAGGAATGCTCAGCCCAGTCCTGCATGTTTGAAAGCATCAGCTGCTTGAAAAAAATGTTACATTTTCCAGGATGGATTAAAAAATTAAGGATGATCCCTGAGAGCAGGGAGTTAGTTTCAGAACTTTACGGAAGTTTTCTTATTTTTTATTTCCAGTGATTAGAAACATAACAAAATTGGATTTTGAACATTAGTAATATGACTTTTTTTTGAAACAGGAAATGTGCTGTGGTCTTTATAAAACAAATGATAATAATTGTTGACAGTAACAACAATCGGACAACATATAATTATATATTTTATAAAAATCACAAATTTAAAACTATAAATTTTAAAGATCAAATCTTTCCTTTTATTTTACATAGTATCATTTTATGAACTTACAAGACTTGCATTAAATGATTATATGTAAAAAATACTTTACATTTCTTTTTACTCTTCTTAGCTATTACCATGACTTAATTTGGAGCATTTTCATAAAATTTCTTATACTTGGATAAAGTGCATACTAATTAAAATAACAACTAAACATTCTGTCATGTTTCAACATATGAAAGAAACATGCTTCTTTTATTTCCTCTTTAATATTGGTATCCATATAGTTAATTATTATTATTAATTTCTACTCCTGATTCCACATCAATAGAAGAAAATGAAAGTTCTAGGAAACATTTTAACAAAAACAATTTCAGTTAAATATATTAAAATGCCAATATGTAAAATATTTAAATAAGATTTCAGAAAACATTGATTTGGTGATTTGTTGCCTATATATTTAAGAATCATAATGTCTGAGTATTGTAATTCTCCATTAAATTATGGCTTGAAGTATTAATCATTATGTAATAGATGGTAAAGTTGTTTACACTAAGAAGAGTATTAATAAATCAAAGGATTTCTGTCTCCATGGAAAGAAAGAACATTAAACATTAAGAAAAGGAAAAACAGAGAAAACAAATGGCTGGATCACATGGGTTGAATACGGGCAAGGGCAGGGAGTGTCTCCTCTCTATCCCATGGCCCTTCAAAGTATGCCTTGTGAGTGGGAAAGAGGAGTTTGTGAAAAGGGAGTTTTCTTGCTTAACTAGACGTTAGAGTCTCAGTTGACAGAGGCTGGCAAAAGGCAACTTCTGTCTACTTTTTATATGTGCTTTCTGGAAATTGAGCTATGAGAAATGATTAAAAAAAAATGATAGGACAGCACAGACCTGTCACTTGTGCTGCATATCTTAGGTGCCTGCCTACTAATGGCTCTTTCTTGGGGGCAAGCACATAGCTGCTTTAATATTAGAACAAAATGAGAGAAGTTTATAGACGCAGACGGCAAAGCACATAACTTTGATACACTTCGGAATATGTGTTCCACTTAAACTATGGATTTAAGCCATTGATTCCTCAATAGTTGTTGCACTTTTGACTTTACTTCCTTTAACACATTTTTCTGGTAATTAATTTCTTCGTAAGTATGTGCTTGCAGTTTTTGTAGGTACATTATAAATAATTTAGGAAGTCTGTAGTTGTGTATAGCATTTTTTTTTTTTGAGACAGAGTCTCACTCCATCACCAGATGCCAGGCTGGAGTGCAGTGGCGCGACCTCGACTCACTGCAACCTCCGCCGCCAGGGTTCAAGCAATTCTCCTGCCTCAGCCTCCCGAGTAGCTGGAACTACAGGTGCGCGCCACCATGCCCAGCTAATTTTTTTGTATTTTTAGTAGAGACGGGGTTTCACACCATGTTGGCCAGGATGGTCCTGATCTCTTGACCTTGTGATCCACCCGCCTCGGCCTCCCAAAGTGCTGGGATTACAGGCGTGAGCCACCGTGCCCAGCCTGTGTATAGAATTTAGGATACGTTGGTAACAACAGAGTGAAGCCTTTCTAGTTGAGCAGGTGGCATAGTTGATCTGGTCATCATGTAACTCAAAAAATGATTATTTTTACCTTCTAAGACTGCCTTTTCTGTATGTCCACAGCAGACCTAGGTCAAAGCAAAAGGACAATTTTCTTTAATCTTTTATCTTCTCAGTAAAACTGAATTATAAAAAGTAATTCTTTTGGTATATGATAGTAGTTTAGAAACAGACACATCCTATACATTAAAATGAAAACCTTTTCTCCATTAAGGTGAAAATTTAGAAAAAGAAAAAAAAGATTGATTAAAATGTAATGATGGATAAGAAACTGATTAATCCAAAAGCTCGTTTAGGATTTGGTCTTTCAACTAGTCTGTTGTTATAGGAGAGAAATGAGAAAATCTTATATTTGTATGATACCTTTTTTATGAGGACCCTGGAGGCTGAATCTGGTTTTATACCACCAATGGGGTGTGTCATCTTTGAGTCTCACTAGCCACAGTGGCAACTAAGTAGACTGGACACATGTCCTTTTGTCTTCACATTCATACACTGATGTCACTTGACTAATGTTCTCCAAAACTTCTTTAGGGCTTACTTAATCTCTGGAATACTCAATTTGTATCTCTCAAGAAGACCTTCCAATTTATACTTTTCTCTAGGTTTATTTATTCTGTATCTCCAGTTATGTAACCCATGGCACAACTCCTATAGAATCTTCCCTATCATCTAGTCACTCAGCACATTATTTATTGAGTACCACTATAGCATAGCCACTAAGCAAGGTGGTAGAGATCACAGATGACCTAGACATGGTGTCTTCCCTCTAGGATCTCCCAGTCTGAGTGTGGAGGGGCAGGAGTGGAAATGTGTGCAAAGAAATATGTGCAAAGAAACAGTTGCAACTAGTGTGATGGTTGCTGTGCAAGAAGCAGGTAGAGGATATTCTGGTGGCATAGAGCTGGGCTACTAGCTGCATTGTGGATGTTGAGGAGTGGATGTCAAGAGCAAGGAACCCTGTAAGTCTTGAATAATGAGAAAGAACTAAGCAGGTAGATAAAGCTGGGAAGGACATTCCAGGCACAGAGGCAGAAATGCCATAGGGAAATCTATACAGGCTGTTGTGACTGGACAGATGTAGTCATATACAGGAAATGAGGTTGACAAACTGTATTTTGAGAAGTTATTAAAACTTTGTATTCTATGCAATGAATTTTGACCATTATTTTCTACTTCCTGTCATAATACCTATGAATTGAATTAAGCTAAAAGAAAGGAATTAAGAATTAAGCTGAAAGAAAGGATCAGCTTGGGAGTGAGCTAGTTAGATTTGACTTTCAGAAAGATGACTCTGGTAGTGATATGGAGGAGAGAGGAAGGGGGTGAGATTGATGGAAAGGGCTAACAGTGTGAAGCTCCTGCAGTGTTCCAGGCAAGACTTGGTGCTCCCATTGAAAGCAGTGTGAATAGCGATGGACTTAATAAATTATCGGAGGTAAATCTACACAAAATAATTAGTGAATGGGGATAAGCAAAGGATAAGTAAGGATAAGCAAAGGTTGGGTTCTGACTCCGTACGTTGTGTTTCTATTCCCTGAAACGGAATGTAGGAAAAGGAGCAAATTTGTGCCAGAAGATCATGAGTCCTATTTTGGATGCTTTCAGGCCAAGGTCTTCCATGAAAACATGAAATGGCAGAAACCTAAATATTTGTAGACTAATCCAGAATATGAAAATAATAGAATGTATTTGACAAGTAAATGCTAATTGAATGATTGAGTGGATGTGATTAGCCTTCAGTCATTACATTTTAAATGACTGTTATTGACTTGCTATGATTATTTTTAAATCATACAGCACAATAGGAAGCATTCTAATTATTATAAAAGTGAAAGGATAAGTCACGCAAACAACTTTTTTTGTTGCTTTAAAGTTTCCAGATAGGTTGATGTGACTACACAAAACTCTGTACTTAAAGTTGGTTAATCTAGATGCTACCATTATTCCTCCTTCCCTCATTGCCCAGTTCTTGAATGTTCTAGTAACAATGGAAGGCTACCAGTGGGCAAGTCCAGTAGGTAGAGGAATAACTTGAAGAGAAATGACCAATAAACTAGGAGTAAGTATAGATTTTAAAAAGTCAGGCCAGGTACAGTAGCTCACGCCTGTAATCCCAGCACTTTGGGAGGCCAAGGCAGGAGCATTGCTTGAGTTCAGGAGTTTGAGACTAGCCTGGGCAACATAGTGAGACCCTGTGTCTATAGAAAAATGTAAAAATTAATCAGGCATGGTAGCACATGCCAGTAGTCTCAGCTACTTGGGAGGCTAAAGCCGGAGGATCGCTTGATCCCAGGAGGTTGAGGATGCCCTGAGCTATGATCATGCCACTGCTCTACAGCTTGGGTAAAAGAGTGAGATGCCATCTTAAAAAATAAAAAAAAGCCACCGATTGCAGGATTAATCCATAGGTCAAAGTTTGTTCTTGGCAAAGTTTATTACTGGAGGCTTATCAGGACCAATGAGATAGATACAGGATGGTTATATACAGTCCTGGGCTCAAGTGACCCTCCTGTTTCAGCCTCCCAAGTAGCTGAGACTACAAGCATGTGCTACCATGCCTAATTTTTATTTATTTATTTATTTATTTATTTTTGTAGACACGGGGTCTCACCTTGTTGCCCAGGCTAGTCTCAAACTCCTGCTTTATATTCTTGATGCTTCCCCAGAAAGCCTTTCCAGGTATTGGGGCTATTAATTCCAGTAGAATCAAGTCCCATGTGAGCTGTAATCTGGACATGGAGGGTAATGTCCCCCTGTAAGACCACCTTAGAGGTCTTCACTCTGGAGAATGAAGATTCTCAAGGGATACCTGGCCCTTTGTCAAAACACAGCATTGATGTCTTTAGCTTACTGTCCATTTGCCGTAGTTTGCCCAATAACACTAGTAGCCTCTGCCTTTGAAGCTGTACAAGGTAGTGGTGTCCTGGATCTCTCATATATATCCTTGTAATGGCAGTGGAGATCAAATATAGGTAGAAATCTTCCCCCAGCTCTCCAAAGCTGTACAAATAATACACGTAATTCATTTAATGACTAGATAACAAATAATATGACAGTTACTTTACTGTCCATCTCTTAATTTGCATCATTTAGATCATAACCCACGATTAGTTTAAAGCAATTTGGATTGTAAATGCTATCCCATACATTCAACATTTGAAATTATCATTCAGAGTTGGTTAAAAAAAATACTATTGCACCTCCCTTTGGGCCTCACAGTAAGGCATCCGTTGCCTTGGTAATTTGACTGTGTCTGATGCAGGGTCTGTCATTCAGCTTTGCCAACTCAGAAGTCTGGTGTTGTCAGCACTCAGAGGGCAGATCCGTCTCTCTCGGGTGAACTCACATTAACTACATTCATGAGGCTAATAAAACCAGAATGCCAAATTATTCACTTACCATTAGAAATACAATCACACAGATGGAATGCTTGTCTTAGCTAGACTCAAACATGCTTTTTCAAAATGAAGAGCCAGATTACACTTAGAAGGGGCCCAGTGAGCATGGACTCAGAATGGGAGAGTTGGAGGAATCAAACTGTGATGATATGATGCTGCCATCTGCACGTGGACTGGTCAGTAAACTGGACTCCTAAAAGTCTATTAACCAAAGCTGCTCCTCTGTGGAGAATGGTACGGAAGGGCACATCTCGAATTTGTATCTGTTGCTCTCATTTTCTGGGTGGTACCTGTGGTTAAGGAATATTTTTTCTACCATATTCTTTCTTTAGGTCATCAGGTAGTAAATTTTGATGGTTTAGAAGCCATTCTGTTTCCTTAAGACGACTTTGCCTACTTCTGCTCTGATATGTTCTAGTTATGGTAGAAATTTCATAGGTATTTAATGTCTACATGTTTAGGGTATGCACTGCCTAGCACCCGGTACAGGTAGTGTCTAGACCTGAGCAACCAAGGCTAATTCTCTACTTGTCCTTGGCCTAGAAACCACACTTGTCCTAAAGTCCGGCATGAGGCTGTCTGACAGGTAAGTTACTGTAGTTATTGATGTTTTGGAAGTATAAGAGAAAGTAGGGAATCAGGGAGTATAGTGACCATATTTTTTGATGTAAATATCAAGACTCAGGCTGGCTTGCATCTTCATGTGAAGGTGCTAAATATTATCCTTATTGAAAAAAGTATATGAAATATATATAAACTCATGATTAAATTTAGAATGAAGGAGAGAATTGCATCAAAGATAACTCCAAAGTTTTGCATAACAAGAAGAATGGTAATATGAATACCCAAAATAGGAAGATTGTGATACAGAGCTGGTTGGCTTAGCCGGGTGTGGTGGCAGATGCCTGTAATCCCAGCTACAGGCATTTGTAGCTGGGATTACAGATGGGAGGCTGAGGCAGGAGAATCGCTTGAACCCAGGAGGCAGAGGTTGTAGTGAGCCAAGATTGCACCACTGCACTCCAGCCTGGGCAATAAGAGCAAAACTTCGTCTCAAAAGAAAAAAAGAAAGAAAGAAAATGATGGTCTCTTGAGACTATGCTGCCTTTGATTGATGTTGCTATGTTAAAGTAAAAATGCCTGTGGGCCCTTAAAGCAAGAATGGGAGCTGTGTGAGGACAGGGAAAAATACATAGGTTTGGGACTGACCAGTTTAGAGGTTTGACAGTAGGAAGAACAAGAAAAATATTTCATATTTCCAGGAAGGAAATATGAAATAAACTTTCAAGGAGGCAGTTGAAAGCAGGGTCAGGAAATCCAAAGAGGTGAGAAATTCCAGAGGGAAATATAATCAAATACAATCAAATTCCCTCCTTTGTGTAGGGACAAAAGATCTAAGGTGGTGAGAAATTTAGGAACAAATTGTAAGCAAATGCACAAAGTGAAAAGATTTTCAACCTAGAAATGGTCACTGAATTTGATGACAGTGTCACATATGGCAAAAGATTCATCGATTAATATTAATCATTTTGTATTTTTATATTAGTTAAAATAACTAAGGGTTATTTTCCATTTGATGGGCAGAAGTGCTGGGCTTTACTGACAGACCGTGTTTTTTATTTTCCACAATTAAGCATTCTTTCCAATGATTTTTTATGGAAATTGATTTCAAATTTGAATGAAGGTGAAGTTAGTTTAAGAAACGGAAAAAATTAAGATATTGTTACCTTTTTAAAGACTGATACATCTTCGTGGTTCTGTAGATATACTCAAATTTTGATCAATAAAATGGCAGTGTGAAAATATTTCCAGGTCTTTTTGGCGCTCTCACATGCTCTGATTAAGCACTTTTGTTTACATAAACAGGATCTTAGCTTATCTAGCCCAGAAGGAATTTGAAGAGGAGGATTTTTAAGTCAAATTAATTACTTTCTGCCCCAGGGAAAGGGAACCAGTAAATATGCAGAGATATCATCCTTTGAGTTTTGTAGGTTAAAAGGTGATAGAGCGGCTGGTGTTTTCTGGGGGAGTTGGAGGAAGTGGGTATAGATGATGGACTGGGATAGGAAGTTAATTGTTATTTTATTTGAAATACTTTACTATGAATTCCATAAATACTTTCAATGTGCAAGTGTACTTAATGTACCCTATTGAGAACAAAAGGTAAATGAGCACTCTATGGTGCTTCACTGTTCTATCTGTTACAATGAATACTTGCCAACTGACTTCCTGTATGTTAAATGAATATCCTGTTAACAAAAATTATGACAAATTAATACTACTCATACGTCTTTTTGTCTTTTCAGCAAAAGATAAAAATAACATATCAAAATAAAAATAACATACTAAACTCTTGTAAATTTTAGATTTGAGCCCAAAATATTTTTTTCATGATAGATGTTAATTTAAATTAATAAAAATGATTTTATTTAAAGAGAAGCTAATCTTTGATGAGGTTTGCAAGATAACTGCTTGCTATTGGGACCTTAAATTGAAAAAAATAAATCGATAGCCTAGCTATTCTAGTAGTTTTTTTTCTTTTTTTATTTTTGAGACAGAGTCTTGCTTCACTGTGTTGGCTGGAGTGCAGTGGCACAATCCTGGCTCACTGCAACCTCCGCCTCCTGGTTTCAGGCAATTCTCCTGTCTTGGCCTCCTAACTAGCTGGGATTACTGTTGTGTGCCACCACACCCAGCCAGTTTTTGTATTTTTAGTAGAGATGGGGTTTGCCGTGTTGGCCAGGCTGGTCTCAAACTCCTGACCTCTGGTCATCGACCCACTTCGGCCTCCCGAAGTGCTGGGATTACAGGCGTGAGCCACCATGCCCAGTCCATTCTAGTATTTCTATTTTAAATAATTAAGCACTTTGAGTTCCTTAAATCGAGATTCTTTCTTTGGAGCAATTGTTATTTTACTAAAGAAACAAGTGGCTCTTGGGAATGTCATAAAGAAGACAGGAAAGAAAGAGGACTATTTCAATAGGAAACTGAAGCTGGACAGCTCAGCACAGAAAAAGGAATATGGGCTCAAACTTTCATCCTTGACCAGAATTCTTCATGCCACATTGGACATCTTTGGTAGATAATTCAGCTCATCTAAATCAGCCCATCTAACTCCCTCCTTTCACTACAATTTTATCTTTTTTGTTCTGTAAACTAGTTGATGGTTGAATCATCCATCCAGTTACTTAAGCCAGAAGCCTGGGAGTCATGTTTGGCTCTTCCTTACATGGTATTTCTGCCTCCTATTTACCCCTCACTGTGCCTACTTCTCTGATTCCCAATATGGTGGTCCTAGCAGACGCCCTCCCATCTTTCATCCAGATAACCAGAACAGCCTCTTAACTGCCTTGTTTGTTCTGTGGCATGGACTTTCTAAAAGCTTTCACTGATAGAAATGTGATATGTTTTGGCTCTGTGTCCCCACCCAAATCTCCTACTATTCCCATGTATTGTGGAAGATGAGTAAATCAGGGGCAGGTCTTTCCCATGCTGTTCTCATAATAGCAAATGGATCTCACAAGAGCTGATGGTTTTAAAAATGGGAATTTCTCTGCACAAACTCTCTCTTTTCCTGCTGCCATCCATGTAAGATGTGACTTGCTCCTCCTTGCCTTCCATCATGATTGTGAGGCTTCTCCAGCCACATGGAACTGTGAATTCTCCATTAAACCTCTTTCTTTTGTAAATTGTCCAGTCTTGGGTATATCTTTATCAGCAGTGTGAAAATGGACTAATATAGTAAATTGGTACCAGTAGAGTGGGGTGTTGCTGAAGATACCTGGAAATGTGGAAGCAACTTTGAAATCGGGTAACAGGCAGAGATTGGAACAGTTTGGAGGCTTGGAAGAAAACAGGAAAATGTGTGAAAGTTCAGAACTTGTTAGAGACTTGTTAAATGGCTTTGACCAATAAGCCATGTAACAATATGGACAATAAGGTCCAGGCTGAGGTGGTCTCAAATGAAGATGAAGAATTTGTTGGGAACTGGAGCAAAGGTGACTCTTGTTATGTTTTAGCAAAGAGACTGGTGGCATTTTGCCCCTGCCCTAGAGATTTGTAACTTTGAACTTGAGGGAGATGATTTAGGGTATCTAGTGGAAGAACTTTCTAAGCAACAAAACATCCAAGAGGTGACATGGGTTCTTTTAAAGGAATTCAGTTTTATAAGGGAAGCAGAGTATAAGAATTCAGAAAATTTGCAGCTGTATAATGCAGTAGAAAAGAAAATCCCATTTTCTGAGGAGAAATTCAAGCCAGCTGCAGAAATTTGCGGAAGTAACAAGGAGTCGAATATTAATCCACAAGTCAATGGGAAAATGTATCCAGGGCATGTCAGAGGTCTTCATGGCAGCCTATCCCATCACAGACTCAGAGGCTTAGGAGGAAAAATTGGTTTTGTGGGCCGGGCCCAGGGTCCCTGTGCTATGTGCAGCCTAGGGACATGGTGCCCTATGCCCCAGCCACTGCTGCCATAGCTGAAGGGGGCCAATGTAGAGCTCTGGCTGTGGCATCAGAGGGTGTAAGCCTCAAGCTTTGGCAGCTTCCATGTGGTCTTGAGCCTGCCAGTCCACAGAAATCAAGAAATGGGATTTGGGAACCTCCATCTAGATTTCAAAGGATGTATGGAAATTTCTGGATGTCCAGGCAGAAGTTTGCTGCAGGGGCAGGGTTATCATGGAGAACCTCTACCAAGGCAGTGCATAAAGGAAATGTGGGGTCAGAGCCTCCACACAGAGTCACTACTGGGGCACTGTCTAGTGGAGCTGTGAGGAGAGAGCCACCATCTTCCAGACCCCAGAATGGTAAATCCACTGACAGCTTGCACTGTGTGCCTGAAAAGCCACAGACACTCAATGCCAGCCCATGAAAGCAGCTGAGAGGGAGGCTGTACCCTGCAAAGCCACAGGGGTGGAGCTGCCCAAGACCATGGGAACCCACCTCATGCATCAGCGTGACCTGGATGTGGGACATGGAGTTAAAGAAGATCATTTTGGAGCTGTTAGATTTGACTGCCCTGCTGGATTTTGGGTGTGCATGGGGTCTGTAACCCCTTTGTTTTGGCCAATTTCTCCCATTTGGAATGACTGTGTTTACCCAGTGCCTGTATCTTCATTGTATCTAGGAAGTAACTAACTTGCTTTCAGTTTTACAGGCTCATAGATGGAAGGGACTTGCCTGGTCTCAAATGAGACTTTGGACTGTGAACTTTTGAGTTAATGCTGAAATGACTTGAGACTTTGGGGGACTATTGGGAAGACTTTGGGGGACTATTGGGAAAGTTTTGAAATGTGAAGACAGGAGATTTGAGAGGGGCCAGGGGTGGAATGATATGGTTTCACTTTGTGTCCCTCACCTGAATCTCATTTTGCAAGTCCCACAATTCCCACATACTGTGGGAGATGATTGAATCCTGGGTGTGGATCTTTCCCATGCTGTTCTCTTGATAGTGAATGGGTCTCATGAGATCTGATGATTTTGAAAATGGGAGTTTCTCTGTACAAGCTCTCTCTTTTCCTGCTACCATCCATGTAAGATGTGACTTGCTCCTCCTTGTCTTCCATCATGATTGTGAGGCTTCTTCATCCACGTGGAACTGTGAATTCTCCATTAAACCTCTTTCCTTTCTCCATGAAACCTCTTTCGAAACTGCCCAATCTTGGGTACGTCTTTATCAGCAGCATGAAAGCAAACTAATAAAAAATGTAAAGTGGTTCAGCCATTATGGAAAACAGTTTTGTAGTTTGTCAAAAAGTCAAACATAGGGCCGGGCGCGGTGGCTCATGTCTGTAATCCCAGCATTTTGGGAGGCCGAGGCGGGTGGATCACGAGGTCAAGAGATCGAGACCATCCTGGTCAACATGGTGAAACCCCGTCTCTACTAAAAATACAAAAATTAGCTGGGCATGGTGGCACGTGCCTGTAGTCCCAGCTACTCGGGAGGCTGAGGCAGGAGAATTGCTTGAACCCAGGAGGCGGAGGTTGCGGTGGGCCGAGATCG